>RJWT010055363.1:0-10182 GCA_004365215.1 Cuniculus paca
TGAATGCAATAAAGGACTTCAAAACAAGATAAAAGTAAATCCAAAATGGCTACCATAATATATCTTGTTATCTTCGAAATAGCTGCTCATGCCATTGGATATAATAAAATCAAACAAAACAAAACAGAATAAAACCCAACCCAGCAAAACAATGAAAATGATGCAAGACCTCAAAACAAGATGCTAGGGAATTAACAATGGCTACCACCTTCAGAAGGAGATCCCCCATAGATGCTACATTGCATACTGTTATCCTCTGAATAGATGATCAGATTACCGGCTTTAGACCTGCAAAGTCAGTGAAATACTAAACACTACAAGCATTAAATTGTATTTTACCTCAATAGCTATCATCTCAGCCTGTGTTTCTCTGGATCAGCCAATCACTTACAGCTGGGACAGGGGGGTTGGCTCTTCCTGTTTCCCAGCCCACATACCAGAAAGGGTTGGCATCTGGCTCTCCCCCCAGCAGCCTGTGCGTGGTGCTGATTCATAAGGAGGGCTTGCTTCTTGGTGACTTCTTTTTCTCTTCCCCCGCAGTCCATGAATGGCACTGACTCATGGGAAAAGGCTGGCTCTTTCTCATTTTGTGTGTATATAAAAATACCCATACATAAATAATGTTAGCTTTGACCCCGCCTCCCAAACACACACACACACACACACACACACACACACACACACACGTAGCATTCAATCCATTCTCCATGCTGCAGCTTGGATGAAGTTCCTAAGCAAACGCATTCATGTTAACCTTAAATTTAAAATTATTCATTAACTCACCACTGTCCTCCAGATAAAGTCCAAATTCTACAACATGGCTTCAACACGTTTTGCATCTGACATCTGCCTATATCACCTCGTATATCTGCCAGCCTTGCCTCTTTCATTCAAACTCCAGCCAAATGAAACAATCTTGGGTTTGCTGCACAAACTACTCATAACACCTGGATATGCTTACTCCTCTCCTAAATCCCTTCCCTGGATAACCCCTGTTCATCCTACATATCTCAAGATCTGATTTCCTTTACAAGCTTTTTCCTGGCTTCCCAAAATTCAGTTTGGGACTTCTCTTTTGTGCTCCCCTAAACTCCTGTATTCATCTGTTATAACATGAATCACAGAACGTTTTCACTTTTCCATATCATGAGGCACATCTTAAATGTATCCTAGCATTCAGCACACTACAGTCATGCACCAATCAGGAATGGACCTCATATTTATGACTGTGTCCCTGTTAAATTATATTATGTCATGACATTGTCGCTATCTTGGTTTTTATAAGCATACTCTACTCTGTTCACACAATGATAAAGTTGCCTAATAACACACTTCTCAGAACATACTCCCATCATCAATCAACTCATGACTACATTAGCGCAAAACTGGCCCTGAGTCAATGTTTAGTGAACAACAGCACAATGACTCTCAAACACAAGAGTGGAGCCTACAATTATAGTCATAACATCCCGTCCTTCATGTCCCATTCAAAACAGTCCAATTTCTCTATCAGAACACTGATAATAAGTAAAAATTTTACAGACCAAATTTCCTGTATTCTAAAACAGAAGAATTTTTACCTGCATAACCTTATACTCTACTTTCTATCTTGAACTAAGGTAGTACCCTGTCCTTGGATTTCAGGGATTCATAAAACAATGCCTTCGATTTTATGGTGCCATTTCTGACTACTGACACCGTATTGCTTTGCTTCTCTCCTTCTTTCCTTCCACTCTTCGTGGGGGTTCTTTCTTTTAACTCTTTAGGGTATGCTGTTGCTATTTTGTTTTATATTTAATCCTTCAATTAACTGTTATTTCCCTAAGCAAAGATATAATGTCTATGCTTCTTATTAAAAATGTGTGATAGAATCTAGAATACTGTCCATTAAAGTGGCTATCCATGTATCTCTTACTATGTGGTGCTTTTAGCTGAAACTTACATCTTTTTTTCTTTGATTCCTATCCAGTTTTCCTTGCTACATTCTAGATTTTAGATCTTCTGTGGGCTGATTCACATACTGTAATTCTTGTGCCTTTACTATGGGTAATGTGTGTGAATAAATATTTGGCATAATTGATGAAAATGACAATATTGGTGTGTTTTCAATAAATATATGGTGACTATTTGATTAATTGCCCATGACAAATACATTTCCAGTCTAAGAATTTAAAAACAAATCTTTGTCCCCAGTCATCTGATTAGTGGGGCCCTCAGGGCCTGAAATATTTATGGTCGCACTTCTGTTTTGTACCTGAGCTTGATCATCTATTCTGCTGATATCCAGGAATTCCAGAGATAATATCTTCCCTGGTGAGTAAGTTTCAGCCAAGACAAACATTTCCATCATAGAAAATTTACATATAAAGGAGTCTTTTTATATGAAGAGATCATATTAATTCAGTTTCTGTATAGAAGAAAGCAAATAGTATGTAATTATCTCTGAGGCTGATGCTTTCTTGTGATTATTATATTTATTTTGAGATCTATGGCTATAAAGAAGGTTTTAAGAAATGAGGTCCTGCACTCTGCTATATACCCAAAATATCAAGTTTATAATTAATAATAGTTTAAGATAATTAACACCATTGTTCTAGTGTTAGGATATCCTAGTGTTAGGATATATGAAGCTGCTCGTGCTACACTGAATAGTTAAGATTCACAACACTTTTCTTCCCATACTGGGCAGCTCATCTTCTTTCACTATATCAGCCCTTTTGTTAGCAGATGTAAGGTGTGCTTACCCTGAAAAGCATTAGGGCAATGACAACAATGAAACTGAACATGTTAGCCAGCTTTCTTCCCTGACAAAATACCTGAGATAAACAACTTAAAACGAAGATTTGTTTGGACTCATTGTTTCGGGGGCTTTTGTTGATGTTCATTTGGCGCCATTGTTTTGGGCCTGTGATGAGAAAAAATACCATTGTGGGAAGCATGTGGTGGAGCAAAGCAGTTCACTTCACGGCTACTAGAAATCAAAGAGAAAGAGAAGCAGCTAAGGTCACACTATTGCCTTCAAGGGCATGACTGCAGTGACCTACTTCCTACAATAGGCCAGACTTCCCAACATCTCCACCATCTCCCAGTAGCACCACCCTG
The DNA here is from genome assembly GCA_004365215.1 of Cuniculus paca. Lineage (NCBI taxonomy): Eukaryota > Metazoa > Chordata > Mammalia > Rodentia > Cuniculidae > Cuniculus > Cuniculus paca. The sequence goes on from RJWT010055363.1 coordinate 3,103, forward strand.
GGGAGTGAGCCTTCAACACATGGACCCTTGGGGCACAATTATTCAAATTTATTTCTAATAACTTCATTGTTAGGACTGTATTTGCCACATTCTCCATGTTTTGGTACACTCTGTGACCCAACATATTGTATTTTTGAAAATTGCTAAGAGAGTAGATTTGAATATTTTCATCACAAAAAGCATAAGGATACAGGACAATGATTAGCTTGATTTAGGCATTCTGCAATGTACACATATTTCAAAACATCATTATATACATATATATAATATATATATTCAATAGCGCATTAAAAGAACCATTCACCATGATCAAGTAGGATCTGTTCAGGGATACAAGGATGGTTCAACATGTGTAAATTCATAAAAGTGATATGCCACATTAATACAGTGACAAACAACAGCCTATATGATCATCCCAACAGATTCATAAAAATCATTTGAAAGAATTCAACATCATTTCATGATTTTTAAAAATTGGCAAATTGGCCAGGCCTGGTGGCTCACCCTGTAACCACAGCACTCAGGAGGCTGAGGCAGGAGGATCATTGTGAATTCGAGACCAGCCTGGGCTACAAAGTGAGCTGAAGTCCAGTCTGAATGGCATAGCGAGACCCTGTCTCAAAAAGACAAAGGCCGAGAATTTAGCTCAGTGGCCTAAGAACCTGCCAGGCAAGCACAAGGTTGCCAGTTCTATCCCCAGAGCCTCAAAAAAATAATAATAATAATTGGCAAATTGAGAATGGAAGTAATACACTTCAACAAAATAAAGGCTATATACAATGAACACATAGTTAACATTAAACAATCCAAAAAAGAAATCAAAAAATGATAAAATAATAAAATCATGAAACACTGAAAAGCTAAGCTGAGTTGGATTGGATGAATTGATATTGTTACATTATCCAAAGGTCTGTATAGTGAAAACTACAAAACATTAATTTAAAAAATGAAAGAGACACAAACAAATAGAAAGATGCTCTGTTTCATAGATCAGAAGAAAATATTATTAAAATGTCAAAATTAGGGCTCAGTGATAGGATGCTATAGCATCAAGGAAGCCCTGGGTTTAATCTCCATCACTGAGAAAAAAAGTCAATAATATCCAAAATGATAGGTGGATTCAATTGAATTGTTATCAAAATATTCATAACATTTTCATTGAAATAGAAAAACATCCTGATATTTGAGTGCAGCCACAAAAGATCACACATATCCAAAGCAATCTTGAGCAAAAAGAGCAAACCTGGAGGCATTCTAATACCTGACTTTAAAATATACTGCAAACCATAGTAATAGAAACAGCATGATATTGACATGAAAACATATTCATCAATCAATGGAACAAAATAGATATACTGTGAGTAAATATGCACATTTATAGTTGGTATGGTTTATGTTTGGTTGTCCCCCCAAAGCCTCATGCAGTCATGGAGATGGCTGAATCTACCATTTGTGATTGGTTCATTGTCTAGCACTGGAATTGGTAGTGTGAGTGCTACATCTGCCCAGGGACGGGGAGCCAGCATACAATGTGAGGGCGGGAAGGAGGTGTGCTTTTCCCTTTTTCTCTTTTTGCTCTTGTCACCTTTGGTACCTGCCACCACTATGAAGAGCTGCCCCTGTGCCATGCCACCCTGCCTTGGGGCCAGTTGATTATGGACAGAAACCTCCACAAAATGTGAGCCAAATAAACCTTCCTCCCTTAATTTTGGATGTTGGGTATTTTTTCCCCAGCAACAAGAGAAAAGCAACCAAGACAATAGTCAATTGACTTTTTAAAAAGTCAAGTATATACAATGAATAAAGAACTGTCTCTTCAATGAATGATTTGTGAAAACTGAACATGCAGAAGAATAAAATTACAACTCACTTGACACTCAAAGTGGATTAAGATTTATATGTAAGATTTGAAAGCATAAAACTACCAGAAGAAAACAGAGAGGAGATAGTTCTGTAATACCCACCTGGACAGTGATTTTTTGAATATGAACTTCAAAACACAAGCAACAAGGGTTAGGGGATGTAGTTTAGTGGTACACCATTTGCCTAGCAGGTATGAAGCCATGGTTTAATCCCCAAAAATAGATAAAAAGAAAAACCACAGATGACATCAAAGTAAAAAACTTCTGCACAGCAAACAAAACAATCAACAAAGTAAAGACATATCTTATGGGAGAAAATATTTTCAAACCATTTGTCTGATATGGGGATTAAATTCAAAATATTTAAGAAGATCAATAGCAGGAAAACAACATGATTTAAAAATGAGCAAAGTGCCTGAATAGACATTTATTAAAAGACATTTATCATACAAATGGTCAATGAATTTATGAAAAATGCTCAATACACTAGTCATGAAGGTAATGAAAGTTAAAACCATAATGAGATATCACCTTACCCCCATTAGAATAGTTATTATCAGAAAGAAAAAAGATAGCAAATGTTGAAGAGGATATGGAGGAAAGTTAGTTCAGCTACTATGGATAGCAGTATAATAGAGGTTTCTCAAAAAACTTAAAATTATCACATGATCCAACAATCTCAGTTTCGGTTATATATCCAAAGGAAATGTGTCAATATGGCAAAGACGTATCTGCAATCCTATATTCATTACAGCATTATTCACAGTAGCCTAGGTATGGGATCAACTTAAGTATCCATTGAAAGATGATAGATTTTCAAATGTAGTATTTATACATAGAATGGAATACTAGTCAGCCTTTGTAATGAAGGAGATCTTGTCATTTGTACCTACATGGAATAAACCTGGGAAACTTTATGTTAAGTATAATAAATCAGACACAGAAAAATACTACATGATTTCACACACATATGGAATATAATGTGAAATCTAAAATGTCAAGCTCACAGAAGAAGAATATGCACCAGCCTCCAATCTTGGAAAGGGAACCAGGGAAGGGGCATACTGGGAAGATTCTGGTAAAATAACACAAAATTTCAACTAGGCAGAAGGAATAGTTCTACGGTTCTCTTGTACAACATGCTGACTATAATTAATAATGACATATTACATTTTTAAAAATTGCTTAGAGTACGTTTGAAGAATTAGCTTCACAAAACAGAATGTACATATGCTAATTAGCTTGATTTAGTTATTCTGCAATGTATATATTTTAAAACACTATATCATACATGTAATATATATAATTTTTGTCAATTAAAAATAATTAAAATTGATTTAGAAAAATAAAAATAAATAAGTAACAATTTAAATATTTTGTTTAACCCTATATATCAAAGCTATTATTGTCTCAACATATAAAACAAGTACTGAGTTCACATCTTTTTGGTTTTCCTGTTGTCATAGTAGATCTTTGTGATGCTGTGCCTGCCTATGCACCTGTGAACTCACCAGTGTGTGCCACAACTTTTTTGTGTGTAGTTCCCTAGGCAGAAATATTTTGTTTTTCCTCTGTTGTAAGTGCTCTCTTATGAGTTTCAGTACCAATCCTCACAGAAAATTTCTCCATGATATTTTGCACTTGTTATTTTCTTTGTAAACTGTCTATTTATGGCACATGTGTTTAGGATGGAGTAAAACACAATCATTGGCCAATGCTCCATGTTTCAAGTGACATCATAGTTGCTATATAACTCATCAACAACATCTACTTCACCTTTGCTTTTGTTGCAGTAAATTTCCAACTCAGGCTTGTTTTGCTGAGCTACCCCTATCAGTATTTCTATCATGGTGCAATGTTGACATCACATGCCACTGTACTGAATTGAGTTACTTCTACCAGAAAAATCAAAACTAAAACTTTTATTAAACAAGTCCTGGAGTGGTGTTGATCTACTGCACCCTATGTGATACTCAGGTAGACATATGCAAAACCAGTTAGCTGGAGCATAATGTGGGTAAAAATCTCATTTTGCCACTTTTTTGCCTCTTTTGCTCATATGCACACATATTGTCATTCATCATACTAAGTGAATAGACACAGAGATTGCTTCCTTTATCCCTCAGAGAAAGGCACTGAGATGTACAGTTGGATGCTATTACATAAAAGTAAAAATTTATAGTATAAAAGTAAAGAATGAGCCCTCTGGACCCAATGTTATGCTCCTTTATTAAAGATAATTTATTATTTATAACTTATATAGAATTCCTCAACTGTACTCTTGACTTTTCAACAGAGTTTTGGCTTACTTAGAGTATTTTCATCTGGAATTTTTCCCTTCTTTTGTTCTGACTTCTCTAAAATTGCCCTGGAATCATATGTTAAAGGAAATACAGTCTTGATAATCTTCAGATGAATAAAATCTGGAATGTCTCCCAATCTATGAGACAGAATGCTTCTTTCTTCCTTCCTTCCCTTGTGTCAAACAAAGTTACACAAACTGACACCCCACGCATCCTCACCCATATTGAATCTAGCTCTGGAAAAACATTAAGTGAAAGACAACTGAAGGAATTACAGGTACTCTTTGTTCCACTCACCAGTTTCTCTAGAAGAGAAAGGGCATGTTCAAGGCCTCACTGTAGAACTTGGTGTTCTTTTTTTTTTTTTCTGAGGCACTGGGAATTGAACTCATGACCTTGTGCTTGCCAGGCAGGTGCTTAGGCCACTGAGCGAGATCCCCAGCCCTTTTGGTGTTAATTCTTTAAGCATTATTTCATCACTATATCTATTAAGGCTGAGGTTGTTGGGATGACTCACAAACAATCAACTGCTAATTTTTTTTCCTTATAGCACAGCTAACTCAGCATCAGAAATTAGTTGATAATACATTTATGTAAAGACAAATGCATCAAAGCTTGGAAAAATTCATAACATAAGAATATGTTATCTGATTATATTATTCTTGAAAGTAAAATATATATATATACTGTTTATTATAAACCTGTTCTTCTCTTCCTGAACAAATATGTTTTAGGCACCAAATCAATGCTTTTATATAATCATTTTAAAATTGGAGAGCTAGTTTAAATCACAATGATAATCAAAATTAAGAGCATGACAATTTTTTGAAACATTGGATATTTGGAAATATTGTCACTTGACTTCACCACAAGACTGTGTCACCAATTGATTTTAAAACTATTCTAATAGTCCCAGGATATTTTGGGCCCTGTCATTAACCAACATGTCACATTTCATCTTTTAGCAAATAACTGTGCTGCTGTCAAATCATTGTGAAGTCAAATCTGCTTATATTTTCTCAAAGTAAGGAAAAACGGTGGTGAAATATTTCAAATTAAACAAGACCATTATTCTCATGGAGATAGAAAAATTTTTAAATAATTTCTACTGACTCAGAAAGCCCTTATAATTTCATATATTAAAGTAGCTTTAAATATTGTATTTCATCCTTTTGGAAGTTTCAAATTAATCACTGTCTTAGTTACTTTTTCTTTGCTAGGACAAAATATCTGACACCCACAGTTAGAGGAGGAAAGGTTTATTTTAACTCACAGTTTGTGGAGGTTTCACTCCATGGCCAGCCTGCTCCATGGCAGAGGAGAAACAACTCATGGCATGGCAGGCAGGAAGCAGCAAGCAGTATCATTCCTCCTTTCATTCCCCTTATATTCTATCCATGATACAAGCCTATTGGTTGGTACCACTCACACCCAGGGTGGGTTTTCTGTCTTCAGTAACTCCATTCAGCCACACGCAGAACTGCATAATCACACGCCCATGATCCAGTCATTCACTAAAGCCCATCTATTAGGGCAAGAGGCTTTCAGGTGACATCTAGATATCTTTTCCTTTTCATGAACAAATTGCAAAAATATTAAATACATACATAACACATTGTCTCTAATATATTGCCCAAGCAACAAGATTCCTAATTAAGACTTTTGACCACAGATTGCAATTATGATTTATAAGATATTATAAGAATTTACATTTTTGTTTATATTAATAACACTAATGAAATGGAAAGATAAGCTTGTATGCTAAAGTTTTGCTAAATAGAATGAAATTTTCTAATTCCAGAAACAAAATAAAAACATTATTGCCTATTTATATACATATATATATATGTATTTGCAGATACACACTCATATGTAACAATTTGCAATGAATTTGTTTTCTTCAAGTATAATTCATCTTTTCTGAAGTAGGCAGATAAACTTCAAACAAAACACTAACATGGCACTATCCAGTCATTTGGAGTCTGGATTTTGCACTTCTTTTCAAACATCTGACTCTTTTGTCTTGTTCTGCAAGGCCCATTTTTAGTTTCTCCCCCTATTTAACCAGGAATGAAACCTTAGCAATGTGCCACATTCTCCTGAAAGCCGATTATGTAGCACATCTGTGTGTTTTGCAGCAGCAGCAGCAGGAAAAAGCTTTGCATCAGGCTGCAGAAATCTACGCAGTTGGAGCTGAATTGTAATTTTATTCAGACTCCGTATGAGGATTGGAGAATTACAGGCACAGACAATAGACCTCCGGAACAGATAAAAGAGAAAAGGGGGTTGAACAGAATAAGGGAACACAAGCAATGGGATGCTATGTTAGTTCCAGCTGCAAAGATTGAGCAGGATACTTCCCACCAAAAGTAACCTCAGGGACCTTTGATTGAAGTTTGTTAACAAACATTTATTGTGCCTTGTAGGTGTTGGCATAGAAATACGTGTCTAGGAATACTAACACAAATGAGGCATGGCCATAGCCCCAAAAGAGAACAGAGCCCAGTGAATTTATACCTTGCAAGGGAAGGTGTGGCACTGTATGGAATGCTACAGGAAAGAGGTATCGCACTTGGCCAGGAATGGCATGGGACCTGGAAATACTTTGTGAAGGAGATGATGTCTATAATGTGTCCAACATCACTACATAATGCCTAATGGAAAGGTCATTTTTCTTTTTTTTTTTTCTTTTTTTTTTTTTTGCGGCACCGGGGATTGAACTCATGACCTTGCTCTTGCCGGGCAGGCACTTAGACCGCTGAGCTAGATCCTCAGCCCTGGTGTTTTTGAGACAGGGTCTCACTATGCCATTCAGGCTGGCCTTGAGCTCACTTTGTAGCCCAGGCTGGTCTGGAACTCACAATGATCCTCCTGTCTCAGCCTCCCGAGTGCTGGGATTACAGGCGTGAGCCACT
>RJWT010055364.1:0-10168 GCA_004365215.1 Cuniculus paca
AATTGTGACTAGTATTTGAAAAGTACTTTTAAACCCTCTCTTCTGAGCTAATCTCTTCAGACAGTCTCATTAGTTCTTGAAGTGAACAGAACAAGGATTGCAATTCTCACCTTGCAGATGAGGAAATTAAGAGATTTGTTCACAGAAACCTATTTACAAGAAGTGAGATGGTTATCACACCCATGAATTCTAAGTCCCTGGTCTTTTCCATGAAAACACTCTCAAAGTTTGTATCAAACATTAATGCAAAAGCAAGAATCAAATTTCAATATGAGGCCATTGAGGGGAGGACAAAAGACCTAAGACAGAAGGGATGATGAGGTTTAATAAAGCTGTAAGGATGGGTCAGGTTGACACAAAGTGTAAATCTGTATGGGAGATTGGAAGAGAATGGCCAACAAAAATGCTTCAAGGAAGCCCATTTCATGGAAAGAAATTCTTGTTTGTGATCTCAATGGGGTCTTCATTCTTTTCCGTGGTGTGCCCACATACATGTGAGCATACATTTAATGTCCACTCCAAAAAGATGTTCTCTGCCTCCACTTCATATGTATTTTTCCACAGACCAGGCACAGGTTCTACAACCAAAGGCACATAAATGAAAGTTTATGATATCAGGGTTTTCAGGAACTGGAAGAAGAAAAAAGTGCTCAGAAAAGATAATTATTATGAAATATCAAAAGATTATAATGGAGCAAAGCACAAGATTCCTTCAGATTAGAGTAAGAGGCACCCAAATTTGAATAGGAGCTAAGGAAATGATACTTGACCAAGACAAACAGAATGGATCTCAAAGCCTGAGCACAAACAAGATCAACAGGGGAAGAAAGGAGTTTGGGAAAGAAAGGGTGCCCAAAATCCAAGTGTGGGGTACAACCTATGCAGCAGCACAGTGGCACTGGGTCAGGCTTTATCAGGCACTTAGCCTCTATCTCTGTGCTTCATCAGGACACCTACTTAACTAACATCATTCTCCTCTTTCTAACTACAGTTTATCCATCTCTGCTGAGGACCAGTCACTGTATTTTGTACTACATGGTTTCACCTCAGCTAGCACTAGCTGTATCAGTCAGGGTGATCACCTGACCCATAGGCAGAAGAGGGACATCTGAAGTCCCTGGAAAGGAAAGTCAGTGATTATGCCCTGAAAAAAGATGGTTCAGTGAATTGCTGTATTAGTCAGTGTCCCCCAGAGAAACAACCATTAAGAAGGAAGGACTAAACAATACTGGTGGGGCTGTGAGGAAAAAGGGAAGCCTTCTCCACTGTTGGTGGGAGCATAGACTGGTGAAACCACTATGGAAATCAGTGTGGAGGTTCCTTAAAAAGCTAGGATTACAGGTCCCATTTGACCCAGCTAGTTGCCTTCTTGGTACCTTCCCAAAGAATTAAAAGCATCATACCATAGCGAAATATGCATGCCCCTGTTTATTGCAGCACACTTTGTAATAGCTAAAGCTTGGAAATAACCAAAATGCCCATCAACTGATAAATGGATAAAAAGATGTAGATTTTTATATAATGGAGTATTACTCAGTCAGCAGAATAAAATTGAGGCAGTTATAGCTAAATGGGTGGACCTTGAAACCATAATCATAAGTGAAATAAATTGGACATGCATGTGTAAATATCACATATCTCCGGTGTGAGAAACTGAACCTGTAAAGAAGAACCAAAATGTAAAACAGATATTGTGACATAAGAAGAAGCTATTCAAAAGAGAACTAGGAATGAGGGAGGGGAAAGGAAGGAAAGATGGGAAAAAAAAGTGAGAAACAGCTTTATGAGTGGGGAGCTGGAGGGGATTTGAAGGGAGGGGACAGAAACAAGAAAAAAGAGGAATTAAGATATATCACATATGTGTACAAATTTTGTAAAATAAATGTGATCATTATGTATACCTGAAGTGTACCAATAAACTTAACTAAGTAAAAAAAGGCGGGGAGGAGGGAGAAAAAGAAAGGAGGAAGAGGAGAGAAGATGAGATGACAGGGATGGAAGGAGAGAAGAGGGAAGACAGCAAGAGATAATGAAAGACTAATTCACAAACTCGTGGGAAATGTAGAGTCCCATGGTCCAATGTCTACCAGCTAGAAACACAGGAAAACTGCTGCTATGTATTCAGTCAAATCCCAAAGGCCTAAGAGCCAGAGACATCAATATGTAAATCATAATTCACACCTCAGGGCCCAAACACCAGGGCTACTGATGACCAAGGGCAAGAGATGACAGATGTCCCGACTTGAAAAGACAGAGTGAATTTGTCTGTCCTCCATTTTTTGTGCTGTTCGAGTCATGGATGGATTGGATGATGTCCACATTGATGAAAAGGCTCTTTTTCCTTAGCCTACAGATTCAAATTCACATCTCTTTCAGAAGTACCTCACAATACAGCTGGTAATAATGTTCTACCAGATATCTAGGCAGTTATTGTCCAGTTAAGATGACATATAAAATGAATCATTCCAGATGCTTTTCTGAGTAATATAAAATAGAAAAAAGTGACCAACATAGATCATAATAGGAACAAATGCCAAAAACATTACCTAGAATTGACAGTACAAAGAGTCAGAGGGTGTGAGAAGACAGGAAGACAAAGCCATAGGTGAGACAAAATTACCAAGAACAGGAAAACAAAAATAATCACAGTAACTCAGCTGGTAGAGAGATAAAAGTAAAAGCATATACAAAGAGAGATAAAAAATTTCATGTGTGAGGGAAAGATCTATTCTCTTGTGGCCCCTGGCATTAGTTTTTGCATTATATGGAATTAGTTGCATAATAAAACAAAGTGAAAATAACCTCAGGAAATTCTTAGTCACAATTTTTGGCAGCATTATAATCAGCACATTTTGGATGTAGAATAATTCACTTCAAAAGGGGTACTGATGTAGCAATGTTTATAAAATGTGAATGAAAAACAAATAAACAGGAAGCAAATATTTGAAACATAAATATTGATAGCTTATTTGCCCCTGAGCTTTCTGAGAACAAGAGCAAAAAGAGAAACATGATAAGTTACTCAATTTTATTAGCACAATAAACAAAGTCCCAGAGGCTAAGAGGAGTAGAGACAGGCCAGGAAAAGTCTTGTCTCAGACTTCAAAATGAGTTTCCACATGGGTCATTCTATTGTGATTATACCATGATACACCAGACACCACCATCCCTCATGCTTAAAATATTTTGAAAGAGTGCAGTCTTAAAGCCAAAGTAATTGAATGGAGTCTCCTGAGGGTCTCATATGGTCTTGTTTTGTAACCATCTGTGGCCAAAACTGCAACCAACATACTACGAATTGTACACAAACTCTCACTTGGTCTCTCCCACTCTTTCTGTCAGTGTCTACAACTCAAGGGCATGAGAGTAATAGGATATAATCTCAATTGGGCAGAGAACTCTTTTGTTAATTGTTGAATTATCATTTCTTGGAACTGAGAAGATTTATGTATTTAATTAATGCTGAATGTCTAAGGAATCAGTTTATTAACTGTTACAGGTTTGCTTTGCTCAATGTCCTATTGAATGTTTTTCATTCATTGAAATCATGTTCCTCAACTTGTTTTCCCTGGAAGACTACAAACTCTCTGTGGGCAGTGCCACTCCAAGCTTTATTCCCAGGCTTGGTTTAAAGCTCTATACTTTTCTGAGAAGGTGTTTAAAATATTAATAACGAAACTGGGGATATAGCTTAGCTGCACAAGCACCTGTCTGGCAAGGGCAAACTTTTGAGTTTGATTTCAGGTACCCCCAAAAACCCAATATAAATAATGAATAATTAGTAATAAAAATGAGTAACTCATTATTTGTGCTTGGAATCATGGGTTGGAGACTCAAAATGCAATGTTACTAGGTGTATTAGCTTGATTATCACTTGGACCAAATACTTCACACACAATTTAAAGAAGAAGCTTTTATTTGGCTGACAACTTTAGAGAATTGAGTCCATGGTCACTGACTCTAAGGCAGAGACAGCATTGGGAAAGAGCAGAGCAAAGGATAGCTGCTTAGTCTATGGTGGTCAGAAAGCAGGGAGAAAAGAATAAAACCAAGACAAGAAGGTACACTTTCAAATCAAGACTGAGATGACCTGCTTCTTCTAACCAAAATCCACCTCCTAATAGCACATTTAACTATAAACTCACAAGAGGATTAGTTCACTGATGAGTATATGCCTCCATGAGCTTATCATCTTCCCAAAACCCACTTTGAACACACAAGACTTTGGGAGACATTTTAGACTTAAACATATTGAAAAAAATTACTCTAAATAAAGAACAGGAACATAATAAATGATGGAGGAGGAAAAGGATAACAGGATAAGGCAAAAAAAAAAGTCAAAGTGAAGAATCAGAATATAGCTGTTTAGGAGAAAGATAATGCATACATTGAATATATTTTACTGATACTACACTGCAGCCACATACAGGAGTCTAAAAAAAAAAGATATTCTTCAAATCCTGAAGAAATTCAGAAACTTTCCCCTGGTTAAAAACACAGATTCGAGATGATTAACAAAGCATAGTGTTATGCTTAGAAACAGAAGAACTCCTTGTAATACAATTATTCTGTCCCATGAGATTATACATAGGTTTTCCTAATATATATAGGATATATATATATATATGTAATATTAGATTTTTCTAATGTATATTGGACATATATATAGATATATAGTCATGTCTAATATATGTGATATATCTATATACCCATGTAGAATATTAGATTTTAGATATATATTATATATTCATATTAGATTTTTCTATAAATTAGGTTTTTCTACTCTCTGAGGCTAAGATTTCAATTCATCCTATGAAGACTAATAGTCAAAGTGTGCAAGTAAAATATAATCAATAGACCAAGTCGAAGGACATGAGGATATGAGAGCTCTGATTGACAAACTTGGTGCAAAGGCCCCACTCAATCTTACCACTGATGTAGCTAGATCAGAACCATCTTGCCCCTCAGACATCTTACAGGCAAGGGACAAAGTTCTGTAGCTCCAAGGGGATCTTATGAATTGTCCAACCTTAACCAAATGGCTGTGCTCTTTTTAGTGCACCTAGTAAATGCACCTATTGATAGGATTCACTGCTATTTACATGGATGCAAACAGAGTGCAAGGATCGCATTCATTTGCCCTTTTATCCCCACCCTACACCACACACCCTTCCCAGACCCTGGCAAATGCTATTCCATTTCAGGTTGACCTTGTTTGTCTCCTTAGTTTCCACCTATGAGAAAAAATATACAATACTTGTCTTTTTCTGTACCTGATTTACTTCACCTAATGGGAAGCTCCCCAGCTCCATCCATTTTTCAGCAATGACAGAATTTCTTTCTTCTTTATGGCTGAATAACACCCTATTGTGTACATGTGTCATTGTTCTTTACCCAGCCTTCCGTGGATGGGCTCAGAGTCTCATTCCTTATCTTCGCTTTTGTGAATACCGCTGCCATCAACAGGACCATGCAGGTATTTCTTTCATGTGCTGACAGTATTTCTTTTGAATATACATCAGTGAGTGCAGTTAGCTAGACCATATGGTAGTTCTATTGTCAATTTATTGAGGAACCTCCATACTTTTTCTTATAGAGGATGTACTAATCCACATTCTCACCAACAGTGTATACGCATTTCTTTTTCTCTACAACCCTGTAGGAATTTGTTATGATTTGTTTGTTTGTTTGTTTGATAGTAGCCATTTTGCCTGGGGTGAGATGCAATCTCATTGTGGTTTTGAAATGCACTTCTCTGCTCTCTCATGACATGAAACACTTGTCAAGCTTTTCTAAACAGCTAGCCAGTGCTACCTGGGTCTCCTCAAAGTATGGACAGGAGGATGAGAGTAGAGGTCAGAAGAAGGTTGCTGTTTTCACTTTCGTACTTTCTCTCCAAAGCAGTCAGTCTGGAGCTGGGTGAGCATGCTGAAGTCAAGGGTCTGGCAACTGGGATCATCATTTCCCTCCGCTAGTTAGCCCCTGTAATTGACCTCAAAGAAAAAACCCAGGAAAAGCAAAGGTCAAATCAGCCAAAGATGAGACAACAAGCCTGCCCTTTGCAGGGGCAGACAGACTGCACAGTGATTTGTAACACAGTGGGCTTGGATTACAAAGGTCATCATCTCTTCTGAGCAAGAATGGTACTCTGGGCATCAAATGCCTTGGGAAGGCCTCAGGGCCCACACGGGGAGGGTGTCTACTTGATAGCAGTGAGCTGAGTGGCATCCTGCATCGACACCCTGCTGCAGCTGCAATGCAAGCATCTGAAAGAATGGACCTTCACTCCCTGATGAAATTCAGAAACTTCCTCCCAGTCAATACACGGATTCAAGAAGATCAACACACAGCGCTATGCTTAGAAACAGAAGCGCCCCTTGAAAAATACAATTGTTCTGTCTCATAGGGCATTACCTATTCTCCTTCAAGTGGAATCCAGGAGATACTGAAATTCTTGATGCAACAAAGCTTGTTTTTCACATAATAGTTTATTGCAAGTGCCAATACATCAAACAAAGTCTGAGTGCTGTTAATTGAAACACGGTGGGTATCCGAACAGTTCCTTTAAGTCCCCTTATTCCTACAACTGCTTCAGAAATACCTCGAATGGACTTAGTTTTAAAAACTACTAATCTAATAAAAATAAGTTCAATAGTCTACTTGTTTGTGTGCTATTTGCTGAAGGTCTCTCTGCCCCAAGGGCATAAGTCACATCTGATTTTCTCAATGGCATCACTGGCACCTAGTACAGTGCTCAAAACATAGACAATGTGTGAGAAAATGCTTTGTGAATTCTTAAAATCCAAAACTTCTGCAGTGAGAAGGGAGTAGTCTCAATTCACTCATCAGAATCTATTTGCAGGAAGCAATTACGTTCAGTCGAATTGAAAGTGTTCTCTTAAGTTCACCAGCTCCCAACAAACAAACAGAGAATTATTGTGTGTCTGCTGCCTGACAGACATCTGAAATGACTCCCAAGCCTATTGTTGCTTGTCATCATTTTAAAAAATACCCATCCCTCTCACGAGCCCTGTGTTCCACAACCCTTTGTTTGGGAGGTATCCATTCTCTCCAGGTTCTCCATCTAAAACACCTGCATTAACTCCTTTCAAACTGCCACACAAGTGCAGAATATAATTGCACTTTCATCTTCCTTAGGTATCATGTCTAAAGAAAAATCTGCAGTGGGCTTATTCTTCTGATTAGATGGGCATGCCAGAAAAAAAAAAAAGAATGAAAGAAAGAAAAATTGAACCTCTGTCTTTCTGTGAAATCCAATATTTCACAATATACTATTTGACACAGCTCAGATTGCATTCATCTGAAAAGGAGCATTGTATCACTCAAGTGGAACATGCCCCTTTTACTGTGTTACATGGATAAAAAGAGGCTTAAAGCACCAAGGCAAGGACAAAATATGAAGCTTTCATTGCTGGCTCATGGTTATACTGGCTACTAATGAAATCTTCAGAAAATGTTTTGCCCAGTTCACAAACTGAAGTTACATTATGATGTTGACCCATGATTTTTGCAGAGTGCCTTCCAGGTCAGGTAGCACAAGGAGTGGATAGCTAAATCCCTTAGTGATGACTCCATGACTAGTGGAGAGACAGAAACTGACACAAATTGAGTCGGATCATTTTTTTTTCCCATAGTGACACTTTCTACCTGCTGATGTCAAGGACGTGTATACCAGAAAGGAAACCTCTGAAGTGATGTGGAAGGGGCTATTGACTCCATTCAGTTGCTCCTGGGAAAGGGAATTCCAAATGGAGAGTCCAGTTTGGGCAGCTGAGTAAGCTCAAAGACCTCTCAGGTCTCTGGTTTGTCTATGTTCTTCCAAGAAAAGCACAAGGATGGAACTCTTTTTCATGATCTGTCCACTGTGTAAAAACACAGCGCTGTAACAGCTGGACCCAGTGATTCATCTCACTCAGTCCACCACCCTCTTCTCTGGTGCCTGGGAAAGATAGGATTAACTAAATCCTGTGTTATTTCTGAATGAATTGCTGCCTGGTCAGGCTTCTTCCTTTTTGCATTTAGGAAATGAGCTTGTAGCCTTTTCTCAAAGTAATTTCACTCTTACTGTTTTTCTATTTTGGGCCAGTATCCATGTCTCTGGAGACTATTTTAATCTCA
Source organism: Cuniculus paca (assembly GCA_004365215.1). Classification (NCBI taxonomy): domain Eukaryota; kingdom Metazoa; phylum Chordata; class Mammalia; order Rodentia; family Cuniculidae; genus Cuniculus; species Cuniculus paca. Next base: position 8,140 of record RJWT010055364.1, read on the forward strand.
TCTTTTTTGTTAATCACATGAGCTACCAATCCTTCCCTCCTACATCCTAGCCGCAAACTTCATAAGCAATCTGTCTCCATCTCTGTGCATATCCTTTCTAAAACTGCTGTCCAAGATGGGATCAGGAGAGTGCTGCCGTGCTCCCGAGGGGGCTGACTTGGGGATCACACAGACTTGTTTATTGGCAGTCTTTGCTTTGGATTGAGCCATCCTCTTTGTTTAAGACTCTCCTTTTTCCTCTTAATCACTTGAGTTTTACCAACATGATGCAGCATAGTGAAAAACAAAACATTGGGAAAATGAGACAAATTCTCAGTTTAGATTCTGTCTCTATGTGGGTAGAGGCAAAACATGCTTCTCCAAATCTCAGAGCTTCCTAATCTCTAAAATGAAGTCAAAGTGTTTCTTTGATGACTCTCAGTACTTGCCTTAATCATCCCACAGACATACAAATACCTGTTGATATTCATGTTGATGCTAATGGTAACCCTGCCTAAAAATAAAACTACTTCTGTACAAGTGTTGAAAAACTGAAGCTATTTTCTTCTATCATTTGTTTGATCCTGCTAGGATGCATGGTCAGTGACTCCTTTCAGAGACCCTTCCTTCTTAGAATAATGTCTTCCTTCATTGCAGAATAGTGCTAATAAGAGTATACCTCTTCGTTCATCAGAAATAAGTTGGTGCTCCTGAGCTGTATTTGTTGTTCATTTGTACTCTTGTTTGTTTGTTTGTTTTCTAGAGCTCAGGGAAGCAGTGCTTGCAGTATAGACCAGAGATTGTCCCCTTCTACTCTCTCTGAGCTCTCTTGTACCTTTGAGTGCCCAGGAATTGAAAGTACAGCTGGGACAGAAGTACCCTCTTATAAGGGAACTTGTAAACCATGTCAGAAGGGAAGTAGGAATTTTATAGACAACAGAGATTTGAGTCCAGCTCCACTCTGAGCCTCTGTGCAACCTTAGACTTCATCCCTTCGAACTTTTTTTCTTATCTGGAGAATAGACATGATCTTATTTCTTTTTTTGCATAGTGAAGGGGAAAGCAAAAGATAGCACAAACAATTCACAGAAGTGGTACCCACTGTTAATGCAACAGTTTATGATCAAATGTTTCTCTCAGAATCTCTGTCTAGGCAGTGAAGTTCTTTACCAATATGTAAGTTAATAAATCACACTATTGTTTGAGAGTTTGCAATGTACAAGTATCATATAAGACATTATAGGGAAAATAAAACACATGGCATTCCCTGTATAAAAATAATTTCCATATATTTATAAGATATGGATATACTCCAGTCAATGTCATTGCCACTTGGTTGCCAGCAAGGAAGTGAAGATGAAAGTATGTGAGATCAGAGGCCACAGAAAGAGGCTTTATGATGAAGCCATGAAGTTTCCCTGCAGAGAAATTCTTTGAACCCGGACTTGAATGGACCTAAGGCAATGCACATTAAGGTATTTTTGTTAAGTCCACTGGGTTGGAACCATTAAGAAGTGAAGAAAAATAAACAACAGTAAAAAAGACTTGTTAGAGACATAACACAAAGATGAAATTGAAACTGTGAACCTGAGAAAACCCAATATCCAAGGACTGTCTAGATATCAGCAACATGAATAGATACCTCTGCTCCAGAGCATGCAGAGAAAAAATAACTAGATTTGAGCTGTGTTGGTCAAGTAAGCAGTTTTGCCTCTCTGTCCAAATTCTCAAGAGAAGAAGTATTAAGTTGATGAAGTGTTCACCAGTCAAATACAGCCAGCAGGAAAGAGCACAGTCATTAGGAAAGCTTTTATAAGGAGGACAACAAATCAATTTGTGCTGGTGAGGGGAAAGTATGAAGGAAGGGAACATTTTCCAGGGAGAAGGGTCCAGGTGAGTAGTTGCAACAAAGTAGAAAAGCCCCAAGAGGAACCAGGTGAAGCCAGGGTACAAGAGTGAAGGGAAGAAGAGGTAGGTGAAACTAGAATCTGTATTAATTAATCTATATTTATCCATAGACCTTCAAGAGGCAATGGATAATGAGTGAGCA
>RJWT010055365.1:0-10168 GCA_004365215.1 Cuniculus paca
GGAAGGTGATTAGATCATGGGGGCACTCTACTCCTCAGTGGATTAATCTGCTCATGAATCCATAGCTAAGTGTGCTGTGAAGAAGGTGGGGCCTGATTGGAAGAGATGGGTCACTGGGGCTGTGACCTGAAAGAGAACATCTCCCTGCCTGCCTCCTCCCTTCTCTCTCTGCTTCCTGGCCACCATGACTTGAGCAGATTTCCTCTGCCAGACCCTCCCACCTTTCCCCTCCTGCTGTGGAGCCAGCCGACTATGAACCGAATCCTCTAAAAACCATGAGCCAAAATAAACCTCTCCTTTAGTTTGTGGGTGTCAGATATTTTGTCCCAGCAACTAGAAAGTAACTAAGACAGCTGGTGAATAGGACAGTAGAAGAATTTACCAACAGCCAAGGAATATAGACAAGTTTAGGAGTTTGTTGATATGCTGCAGGAGAACAGTGGGTGAATTCCAAGAGAGGACCTTGTCAAAGTGAGAGGTAGGGGTTTTATAAGAGATCGAAGATGTGGGAAGGGCCTGAGTTAGTACATGTAGTTATCTTAGAAATGCTTTTTCCAGGGCATCCTGTTCTTTTTTAATTTTCTAGGAACACCTGCATTGTAACTAAAGTTACACATCAAAGTTGCTAACTGGCAAGGTCATTTACTTCTGCCTCACAGAAGGCCCCCTTCTCACTGGGAGGAAGATTTATTTTTATCTCATGCTGCCTTTGTCAGCGTTAGTGCCTTATCTCATGATTATTTAATATGTGCAGGGCAGGATTGCTTTATTCCGGAAATTTTGCTGTTGAGGGTTTAAACCCTTTTGTTAGGTTCAATACCTAGTACTGAGTGGGGGATGGCAAAAAAAAAAAAAAAGGCAAGCAATGGAGAGTGAGTCCACTAGTTGACTAGTATTAGCATTGTATAGCCTTTTCTATATATTTGTCTTTTGTTATTACAGTGCTGGGGATTAAACCCAGGGCCTCAAGAGTGCTAGGCAAATGCTTTGCCACTAAGCTATACCTTCAGCACTCTATGCATTTACTTTTAAATTATACTTTGTGTGTGTGTGTGTGTGTGTGCGCGCGTGTGTGTGTGTTATAGGCAACACAGAACTGGTTTTACATTTTGTCTATTCTGAAAATATCTGCCGATTAGGATCTTTAGAGCATTTATGTTTAGTAGGGCTATTAAAATGGTTTAAATTTATTACCGTATTGTTTATTTTCTATTTTTCCCACCAAGGTTTTGTTTTCCTTTCTCTCTTTCTCTGTCACATTTGGATTTGAGCTTTTATGATTCAAATTGTCTTCTTGCCTGCCTTATTAACTCTAATCTTGTTTTGTTAGCTTAATGTTTGCTCTTGGATTCATTACATACACCTTTAAGTTACCATAGTTTTTAAATTAAATATTACATCAACTCAGAATTAGTATACAACAGTATGTTCTCATTTCCTCTCCTGATTTTTATGCTATTAGTATATGTTTTACTCTTGCATGTGTTATAAGCCATACACAAAATTTTATCATTTTTGCTTAAATTGTCAATTATCTTTTAAGGGATTTTTTTAAATACTAAGAAAAACTATTATTTACTTACCTACTTAGTTACCATTTCTGGTGCTGTTCATTTTTTTTTTTTGTATAGATTCAGACTTCTATCTAATGTCATTTCGTTTCCTGACTGAAGAACTTTTAACATTTCTTGTTATAAGTGTTATAAGATGATGAATTGTTTCAGCATTTGTGTATCTTAGAAAGTTTTGCTTCCATCTTTAAAAAAATTTATTAGTACACATTTGCAGTATATAATGATTACATTCATCATAGGGAATTAGTGCACGTACATAATATAACTTAATTCTTTTTACTTCCCTCTCCCCTCACCTGCTCACTCTACCAATTGTTTCCTTTGCTGTGCATACTTTGCCTCCATACTACCATGGAGATTTCCTCCAAAGACTAAAACTGGAAAATCCATTTGACCCACTTAGTCCCCTTTTAGGTTGTCATCCCAAAAGAGTTAAAAACATCATATGGCAATGATACATGCATATTCATATTTATAGCTGCACAACTCATAATAGCTAAATCTTGAAAGAGGCCTGTATCAGATGAATGGATAAAGAAAAAAATGGTATTTATATACAGTGGAGTACCACTCTGCCATAAAGGATAAATTAGAGTCATTTGCAGGAAAATAGATGCACCTTGATCATAATTTAATTTGATGTAATCCAATTTGTTGATTCTTTTTTTTTTTTGCAGCACAAGAGATCAAACTCATGACCTCACACTTGCCAGGCAGGCGCTAAGGCCACTGAGCTAAACCCCCAGCCCTCAATTTGTTGATTCTTGATGTTGTTTCTTGTGCACTTGGGGTTCTGTTCAGAAGTTCTTATCTGTGCCTATGTCTATGACTTTAAAAGTTTTCCCTATTTTATCTTTCAGTAACTTAAGTGTTTCTGTTTTAGCATTTAGGTTTTTGATCCATTTTAGTATTATTTTAGTACATGGTGAGAGATATGGGTCTACATTCAATCTTTTGCATGTGAATAAGAGGTTCTATACAGTATTTGTCTTGTGACTGGCTGTTTATTTCATTTAGTGTAATGTCCTAAAGGTTTATCCACATTGTAGCATGTGTCAAATTTTTCTTCTTTTTTAAGGTGAAATACAATTCCATTGTATGTGTATAACACTTTCAAAAAGCACTTGTCAGTGGACTCTTCATGAGTACTTGTGAATAATTCTGCTATGAACAATGTACAAACACCTCTTTACGGTCTTTTAATTATTTTGGATATATACCCAGAAGTGAAATTGATAGATCATACAATAATTCTATGTTTAATTTTACCACCGTATTGTTTTCTATAGCAGCTGTACCATTTTATATTCTCATGAGCAAGGCACAGGGTTTGAATTTCTCCAAATTCTCAATAACACTCTTTCTTTTTCTTCTTCTTTTTCCTTTTTCTTTTCTTTCTCTTTATTTGATAGATACCATCCTAGTAGATATGAGGTAGAATCTTATGATTGATTTGCATTTTCCTAATGATTAGTGATGCTGAACATACTAGTTTTAATTTTTATTTTTACCCAATCTGACAGTAGTACATAATTACTGATAAGGGGGGACTTTCTATTGTCATTTTTTCTGTACATCTTATACCTTTGTAATCCCTCATTTCCTCCCCTATTGCTCTGCTTTGCATTTAGATTTTTTTTTACAGTGACACATTTTGATTTGCTTCTCATTTTTTTTTTGTGAATGTTCTACAGCCCTGTTCTATAGACAGTTACCAATTGCCATATGATTACCATGATTATTGCATATAAACATCCTAAGGTTATAACATTCTATTTAAACTAATAGCTTACTTCATTTGCATAATAATCTCCACTCGATTCTGGTTTTACCCCCCTCTATATTATTGATGACACTATATCATTATATGAATGGGTACATAATAACAATAGATTTATGACTCTTTATGCTTTTGTCCTTTAAGTCCAATCAAAAAGAAAAAAGTTAAAAACCATGTTATGGTTTGGATGGAGACTGTCCCCCACAGCCTCATGTGCCTAGAGGCAGGGCTTCAGAAAGGGTCATGGGGCATTTACTCACCGGTGGACTCAGCTGCTGGTGAGTTCAGCGGCCAAGTGTGCCTTTGGAAGGTAGGATGTAGTTGGAAGAGGCAGGTTACTAGGAGCGTGTCCTGGAACGATATATCATCACCGTCCCTGGCCCCTCCTTTCTGTCCTGCTTCCTGGCCACCGTGGCATGAATGGCTTTCCTCTGAGGTAGGTTCTTCCACCATGCTGTTTCTCTTTGAGCTTGCTGAACATGAACTGAAAAACTTCTGAAACTGGGAGCCAAAATAAACCTTTTCTCCTTTAAGTGTTGGATGTCAGATGTTTTTGTCCCAGTGATTAGAAAGTGACTAAGGCAAACCAAAATTTTAGTAATACGGATTTTTGTTTACCCAAGTGTTTACCTTGCCAGAGGACTTTATATTCCCACATGGCTATGAGTTACTACTTAGCATCCTTTCCTTTAACTTGAAGGATATTTACATTTCCCGAATGGCAGATCTAGTGTAAATACTCTTACAGCTTTTATCTGGAGATGTCTTCATAGCTCCTTAATTTTGAAAGGATGTGTTTCTAGATGTGAAAATTTCAGTTATTAGGGCTTTTTTTCGTTCAGCATTTCAAGTGTATCTTTTCACTTTCTGACTACAAGTTGTCATTGCTTGTTTGTTTTTGGTGCTGGGTATTAAACCAAGGACCTTACGCATGCCAAACATGTAATCTATCCCTGAACTACGTGTCCAGCTCTGTGGGTACGAGATTCCTGTGAGAAATCTGTGGACATTGTAAGGATCTTTTCTATGTGTAATGAGACCTTTTTCTCTTCCTGATTCCAAGATTTTTCTATTTGTCTTTGACTTTGTACAGTTTGAATATAATGTGTCTTGGTGTGGATCTCTTTGAGTTAATTCTTCATAGAGATTTTAGAGTTCTGGAATATGTGTATCCATGTATTTCCTAAAGTTTGGGAAGGTTTTAGCCATTACTTCCAAACACCACCACCTCCACCCCCACACAAAATCTTCTCTGAACTTTTCTCTTCCTGGGACTCCCATAGGTTTATAGTTGGCTTGATGATGTTCCATAAATCCCTAAGGCTCTGTTCACGTTTCTTTATTGTCTTCATATTTTATTGTTGTTTCTCAGACTTGATATTTTTGAATGACTTCAGAGTCACCGATTTCTTTCTTCAGTTTGAATCTCCTGTAATGAACTTTTTAATTTAGCTATTACATATTTAACTGCACAATCTGCTTGATAATTATTTGTCTATGATATTCACCTTTTGTCACATATCGTTTTCCTGATATCCTTTAGTTCTCTGTCATCTCCTTTAGATACCTGATCATATTTAAGGCAGTTGTGTGTACATGAATCTTTGTTTTCTTTTTAAGATAAGATCTTACTATATTGCTGGACAGGTCTTGAATTTGATTTTTCTGCCTCAGCTCCATGAATAGCTAGCATTACAGATGTGTGCTACCATATCCAGTTCAAGACAGTCGTTTTAAAGTTTTTGACAAATAAGTAGGAAGTTTGTTTTTTGGGGTTAGTTTCTGTAGATATATTTTATTCCTTTGAATAGGTTTGCTTTCTCTCTCCTCTTCTGTTTTTTTTTTTTTTTTTTGAATTTGGTATTTGAAAAACCAAAAAACTACTCTGTCTGTTGTGGACTGGCTTATGAAGCTGAAGGCTGTCACTGATCAGCTGGTTTGAAGGTTTAGGGTGTTCTCAGACCTTTCCTGGGCATGTGTCTTCCCTGATGCTTTGCATGTGGGAACTGGGAATTTTCCCAGTTGCTTACATGTCTTTTTCAGAAAAGTCTATTCTCTGCTTCTTTGTGGAAACTTAGATGTTCTATTGTATTTCCTTGCTTGTAACTTTGCCCCCAGGTGCTAGTGGATCTGAAGGCTAACCTTGGCAATTTTTGTCTCAAAAGGAAAAAAGGGCTGGGGATGCAGTTCATTGCTAGAGTGTCCTTGGGTTTGATCCTCAGTACCGCTAAAACAAACAAAACACCAATCAAACAAAACGTATCTGAGCTATGCTGTTGTTCCTGTCGGTATTCCAAGTTAGAGGAGAAAGAAATCAGTCTCTCTGGTAGTCTCTGGATGAGCCAGTGTTACAAAGAGATTATAGGCTTTTCCTCTGTCCAGAGAAAGGTCTGGGAATTGGGTTACTTAGTGCCAACAGTGCTACACTGGGGAGCAGGTGGGGCAAAAGCAAGCTGAACTGCCATGAAATTTCTCCTGCTCTGAGTGTGGCTTTTCTTGGACATTTACTTGGCTGCTGCAGGCCCTTGACTGGTTTTCAAGTTCCCACAGGACTGTTTTGGTGTTTTGCTGTTTACGTGGTATTTCCACAGGGTAAAGAGAGTTGAGCCTCCATCACATCCTTTCCTGTGACTGCTTTTTAAGTTTTCTCTTAATCACTGGTACTGAACAATCTGGTTTATATGCTCTGGTGTAGTTTTCTTTCTTTCTTGTGCTTGAGGATTTTTGAGCTTCTTGGTTCTTTGAATTTCTAGTTTTCACCAAATCTGGAAGAATTTGGCCATCATTTGTTCAAATATTTTTGTGTCCCCCAAACTCCTAGAGACCCAAATTATAAAGATATTAGGTTGCTACAAGTTGTCTCTTACCACACTGATATTGTTTTTCTTAATTTTTTCTTGCTGTCTTTCATTTGAATGTTTTTTATTGTGATATCTTTATGTCCACTAGTTTTTTGTTCCTTCTGCAATGTCTTATTTCAATTAATTGTATCTACTATATTTTTAAAATCTCAGACATCGTAATCATTTTTTTTTTTTGGACTGGGGATCGAACTCAGGACCTCGTGCTTGCCAGGCAGGCGCTTCCACCACTGAGCTAAATCCCCAGCCCTTGACGTTGTCATCTGAATCTCTAAAAACTTTCCAAAGTGTGTGTGCGTGTATATTTTTTGTGTTTTCAGCATTGAGGATTGAACCCAGAGCCTTCACACTGAGCTACATCCTCATCCCTTTTTGTATTTTGAGACAGGGTCTCACTAAGTTGCCCAGGCTGGGCTCAAGCTTTTGGTCCTCCTGTCTCAGGCTCCTAGAGTGCTAGAATTATAGGTATGTGCCACCACACCCAGTTGATTTTCTTTTTAATCTTTCATATCTCTACCTTTTTGATCTAATGGGATTCAGTTATTATAGTTTAGTGTCCTTGTCTGCAGATTCTCACATTTGTGTTTTTAAAATTATTAAATGTGTCATATTTTGCTGGTTATTGTTGTATATGATTTGTTAGATGTGTCTGAAGTAGAGATTAGTCTATGGTTAATGATTCCACACTGCTGAGGAAGGATTTTAGAGTACTTCTCCCTTGCTGGATGAGTTTTTCAATTTAGCTGGTGGGAACACTGTTCCAAGCACTGTATGAGTGGCAGGAATATATTCATGCAATGATCAGTATAGTGATGAATACCCAGAGACAACACATTTCAGAATGCGGTCTCAATGTGGCTCTCTCCTCTTCTGGATTTTGTGATCTCAGGCTGCTTTGCTCTTTGCTCTCAAGAGTCTGCTGGCCTCCACCTGGATTCCCTGGGCAAGAGAAGGGCTCACTTTGTTTCTCATCTGGCAGGAATGACTCTTTTGTTACTTGCTATCTACTCTTTTCCAAATGGTTTCACACATTCTGTCCATTTTAGGTGGTCTAAGCAATCCCTGTTACTCTGCTTTGCATGGAAGCAGAAATGTTCTGTTGTCATTACTTTGAGCTAAGTTTTGGAGTAGTTTATTATGCAGCAGTAGGTAACCAGAATAGGTATATTTTTCCCCCACCCTGGCACTGGGGATCAATCCCAGGAGCACTCTACCACTGATATACACCCCCCCATTTTTATTTTTTAAAATTTGAGACAGGGTCTTGTAATCGCTAGGTCATGTGGCAACTCTGTTTAAACTTCAGGGACTATTTTCCAAGACAGTCACATCATTTTCACATTCCCACTAGCAGTGTATGTTGGTTCCAGCTTCTCCACCTGTTTGCAGACATTTGTTATTATCTTTTTGATTATAGCCAATGTAGTGGCTGTAAAGTGGTAGCTCATGAGCCTTTGATTTATATTTGATATCCAATATCTTTTTGTGTGCTTGTGGCGCTATAATTGTCCCATATCTATTTTGACGAATTTTCTTATTAAAGACATGATTTACAAAATTTTCCTATTTTATAGGTTGTATCATAATTTTCTGGATGGTATTCTTTGAAAACTGCTTTAACTTTAGTATCTACTTTGCCTGATTTTATTGCTTATGTTGTTATAAAACTTTGCCTAATCCAAGATATGAGCTATTATTCTGTTATCTTTCATTTTTGTGTTTTACTTTTATTTATTTTCACTGGGAATTGAATCCAGTGTCTTCACGTTGAGCTATATCCCCAGCCTATTTTTATTTTGATACAAGGTTTTACTAAGTCATTAAGTTGCCCAGGCAGGGCTCAAACTTGTGATCCCTCTGCCTCAATCTCCCAAATGCGGGGACTATAGGTGTGTACCTCCATGTCTGACTCTTGAATTACTTATTTTTTTACATAGTGTGAGGTAGAAGATCCAAGTTCATTCTTTTGCATATGGGTATCTAGTTATCCTAGCACTGTTTGTTGAAAAGACTGCTGCCCTATACTTGTTTTGGCACTTTTGTGAAAAATCATTTGGTCGTAAATATGGGGTCTGAATTCTATTCCATTGATACATATATCTATACTTATGCCTCATATTATACTTTGGGTACTGTATCTTTTGTGGTAAATTTTGAAATTAGAAAGTATATCTTTCAACTTTGTTCTTTTTTTCAAGACTATTTTAGGTCTCCCAAATTTCCTGACTTTTAGGATCAGTTTGTCCATTTCTGCAAAGAAGCCAGCTGGGATTTTGTTAGGGATTGTGTTTCTGTAGATCAGTTTTGGGGAATACTGCCACCTTAACATTAAGAAATCTTCTGACCCATAAACCTGGGTATCTTTCCATTTATTTACTTTCAGCAACATTTTATAGCTTTCAGAGTATGTCTTCTAATTTGTTTTCTTAAATCAACTGCTAAGTATTTTATTCTTTTTGATGCTATTATAAATTATTTTAATTTTATGGTTTATCCATTGCTACTGTACAGAAATGCAATGGAATTTTGTATCTTGTAAATTGCTGTTTAATAATTCTCCAACTAAAAGACATGAGTTGTTGACAACTTTTTGTTTTGTAGAATTGTTTTACTATTTGTTCCTGTACACAATTTCCTGCATACATATGTGATCTGAAGGATCTGTAACAAAAGGTTCAATTTTTGGGTCATTGAGTTTGTGTTATCTTCAACACTGCTATTTTAAAATTGTTTTATCCTTAAGCTTCTGTATGTCTTCAAGTGGCTACAGAAGTCCCAGTACATTATTTAGTAAGTCATTTTGCATGGCCCAGTTGGACTCATTTAAGATGTCCTAGTCCTGGAACCCAGGCTCTGGCAGGACTTAACCTAATAAAAAAGCCATATGGTAAATGCCATTAACCACCTGTAAACCAGCTACTTTGCAAAATGTGAGATTGAGGATACTGAGAGACCCTGATGTCTAATCAAGGTAGTTCAGATGAACCTCACAATTGACATGAGTTAGTTAACGTATATTCAATTCTATTTGCAAAGTATCTGAACAAAAGTGGAGAGTTCACATGGATAGAAATGTTGCTGCGGCTTGAATGTGTGTCTCTCCAAAATTAATGTTAAAAATTCTCAAGGCAGTAACACTGTATGAAGTGCAGCTTTTGGGAAGTGATTAGGCTCTTACAGTTTCAGGAAGTTTGTCCCTTTTGCCTTTCTGTCCTTCCTGCGATGTGAGGACAGAGCAATGGTCCACTTCTTTAGGTGAAGACACAGCAACAGGGTGCCATCTTGGAAGCAGAGTTTGGACTGAATCTACTTGGACCTTCCAGGGTAGAACTATGAGAAATTTCTGGTAATACATTATTCAATCTAAGGCATCTTGTTAGAGGCTCAACAGACTAAAAACGTCTAGGTTCAAAGAAACTGGGTCTCAAATCTGTGCTGTGTTGCCTTCGTGATATTTACCTTCTCAGTCCTTAGTTCAGTTACCTGTAAAGTGGGGATAATAAGTGTTTCCACTCCATAGACTTGATTAAATGTGGTTAAACAAATTATGCGACAGGGCTGGCAAAGAGCAGCATTTCATATGTGTTTTTGGTGCTATTATTAAACCATGTTTCTGTTCATTGGCAGTGTGCAACAAGAGTGTTGCAAGAAAGGGGATATGGCATTTGGTTATAGTAGCTTTTTGGTATCCCTACTGTAGCTTCTGTATCTTTGGCAAATTTAAAGTCCCGATTAACCTTCTAAGTTGTTTCATCATACTTTAAGTGGAAACACAGCCAGCTTTGCAGACTTCTAGTGTTTAAAGAATTATTGTCATAAAACTGTTAGAACCACTCTTTATCCAGAGAATCCTCTGTGCAGATAAGCTTTGCTTGTAATTCTGCTTAGTGTGACTTGAGAGTCTATTCTGCTGTGAGAACATACACCAGAGCTCTCCAAGGCCTACATTTGAA
>RJWT010055366.1:0-10162 GCA_004365215.1 Cuniculus paca
TCCTAATTGATTTTATTTCTTCCATTATGGCCAAATTACCTCTGTATCTCTCTGCATTATGCTGTTTACACATGGTAGTATGATTAATCTTTTGTAAGTATATTTCCCTATCCCCTTTCTTAACATCCTCAAAATGACTTTTAATTCACATCAAATAAAATCTACTCAATTCTCTGAAACAGTTTGTGTGTGTTACCTGATCCAGTTACATTTATAATATTATCCCTTATCCTTCTTTTTTGTGTTAACTGTGACTTAAGAACACAGGCCTAGGAATGGGGATGTAGCTCAGCAGTTCTCAAGCACTTGCCTGGTAAGCACAAGGTTGTGAGTCCGATCCCTGGTACCAAAAAAAACCCCTCAAAAAACCAAAAAAACAAAAAACAAATCTAAGAACACAGGCCTCCTACTTTTCTGGAGAAGTGCAAATAATTTTGTGTGACAGGAGGAAAGAATGAGAGAAGCAAAGAGATCAAGTTTTGTTACTGACAACTACAGCAGCCTTCTCTTGCACAAAGGAGCTTTATTCAGCCTCTCTAATCCTCAGCAGATGCCTGAAACTGTAGAAATAAAACCATATGTAAGATTTTGTTTATATTATATGCATATCATAAAGTTTAATTCATAGATAAAACACAGTAAGAGATTAACAGTAAAATAGAACAATTATAACAATACATTACTATGAATATTACATGAATATCAAAGTATCTTACTGTACTATACTCACCATTCTCCTTATCATGATCTAAGATGATACAGTGCTCTTGGAATCAGCCGAACTGAGATGCATAACACAGGTGTATCATGGAGATTTAGGCTGTTATTGACTCTCTTCATCAACTCCTGGGAAGTTATTCTAAGTGACGTGATTAATTATCTCATACTGTTCTAATCTATTCCATCCAGGATGTGAATCATTTTATTTTGTTCAGTATCCACACTGCCTGGGATATGCACCCAATGGTTACTTAGAGCCATCAGGAGATCAGATAAACTGTCGCAGTTTTGGAATTCTTTTGTTCAAGTAACCATCAGAATTGTATGCAATTTAAACTTATGAATAGTTTTTTTCAGGAAATTTCTATGTAATATTTTCAGAATGTGGTTAACTATGATAATTAACAAAACCAGTACAGGTGACATCAGGAATAAGATGGGACTCTAGTAATCAGAAGGAAAGAACACTGCTTTTGTGGTAACATTGTAATTGTATTGTTAGATCTCAGTTATGTACTGTTAAAGATGTTATATTAGTTAGCTTTGTCTTTGCTTGTTAGAAACATTGTTTACATTATTTTTCGAATATTATGATTGGATTAACACTAGAGTCTCCTTGTTTCTTTTGGGAGACTGTCCCAGATTATAATGTCAAACCTAAGAAACTTCAGTCCCTCTTGACCCTTTTTTTTTTTTGCTTATTTTCTTCATAATACTAATGGAAATTGTTCTGTTTAATGCATCATTTGATTTACTTCTGTAAATCTTTCCACAATATGTAAGCCCCATGATAGCAGCAATTATGTGTTCATAGTATTTTTTATTTCACCATCAGTACCTGACACCTGCATGATTTTTAAATATTCAATAAAGTAATGGCAGCCTCATTTATATAAACAGGAGCTGTACTAAAACACATGGTTCCTTTTCTTTAAAGCTTCATTACATTTGATCATCTTCTATCTCCTAAGGCTTGAAGTTTTTTTGTTCTTGAAATCCAAAAATGGTCAGATGGGTGCATGTGAGTTACTACTCCAGTTTCTACACCTGAAGAAGAATGGTTAACTCTTCATTCTCTTTCCATCTAGTTTTATTTTGTTTCTCTATCACTGCAGCTTCAAGTACAAAAAGTAAAGATCTTCAAGCCCTGTAATAATCATGTGTCAGTGAATTCGTGATGAAGCACATTTCAAAGACTGACTTATTCTCTGGTGTGGTTTTAACAGGCACTCCCCAAGTGACTGTTGTATGAAGCGTCCCACTGGTGCACACGCCTATTCCAGCAAGCCACTCATGGCTTTCCCCTCAGCCTAGCAGATTCTAGTGGGTAATTTCTGTATTGTGTTCATATCATGACTCTAAATTTGACCATTTGTCCATGTGGGTTAGAAATCTCATAGGATCATTCCTTCTGAGAATATACCTGTGACTGTCCCACCAAACACTGAAACCATAAGCCATAATCAAGGCTTTGTTTCATCTTAATTGGATAAAAATGAAAATCCAAAGGATATTACAGCCAGAGTCTCTAGTTTTTAGATTTCTTTAGGTATGTGGAAATCAGAAACACATATCCTTCTCTGTCTTCAGGGGTCCATGTAAAACTCTGAATGTTTTTCTTTTTTCCTTTGGTCCTTATTACTTAAATTGGAAAGTGATACAAGTATCCTGTCTTTACCCTATGGAGAGTAAACTAAGAAATGTTTTCTTACTTCTGGCATTTTCAAACTCTGAAGGATATTTTCCTCATCTATAATTTCAAGGTAAGGGGAATGAGTCAGACACAATAAATCACACTGTATCTTTGGAATTCTACATAGGTGGTTGAGAAACTTGTTTGAAGATACAGGACTTAAAACACTAGCCTCTACCTCTAAGCACTCTGCAAAGTTATGTGAAAAAGGAAACTTTATTTTCCTTTATTTTATTTTTCAACTTTCAGTGACATACACAACTCAAAAATGTTCCTGTCAAATTTTAAGTGAAACTTACGAATTCACGTAATTGTCAAGTAGATGGATAATTGTGATTACATTACATTTGGATCTAGGACTTCAGATGATCCCAATGATCAATCTGTCTGTTTCTTTCTTTTTCTCTCTAATTTATTCATTATTGTTCTCCTTTTTTTTCTCAGTAAATTTTTTTTTCATTTCTATGCATGCTGCCTCCATATAATTAAAAGCTTTTTCCATATGGTATAAAAATGTTTGCCAACAAGTTTATGTTCAATTCAGTACACCGTTTTAATCTAAAATTTTTCAAAACTATGTGCAGAGTGTTTTTTCTTCCTCATATTTAATTCTCCAGAAGGTTTCCTTGGATCATCATCTGACTTACCACACCTTCTAAAAAAGTATCAATAATATTAAGACTGGGCTAGCTTGAGAGACTGAAAGATAGTCCATTACTACAAAATATTTTGGGGAAAAATTTCAAAAGAATTATAGAGTTTATAAGGATTATTAGTGGCAAAGTTATAATACTACCACATGTATATAATATATTTTTGTAATACACATGGTTCATATTTTGCAGTCATTAACTTCTTTCCAAAAAAGTAATTGAAAGAAAATAATAATATTCTCTTTTAGATGAATGAACATTTCATATACTAAGTGAATGTAGTCATCCTTTGATATCTATGGAGAACTGTTTCCAGGACTCTATTGCAACATGAAAATCCTCAGTTATTCATGTCACATACATAAACTGCCTAGTACTCCCATATAAACTACACATAAATTCTAGATAGTTATAATTCCCGATACAATGTAAATGCTGAGTGTTCACAAAAATGTACTGCATTGTTCATGACAAGAGAAGTATCTGTGTATACCCGGTACTGAGCCAGAATTTTTTAAAATATTTATGGTACCCTGTTGATTGAATCTATGGATCTGAAACCCATGGGTACAAATGGCTGACTGTATTTAAAGAAAATAAATCAATGGATGAATTACTGTGATTTTTTTACTAGATAGGAAGCAAAATACCAAAGATAGATTACTATCACACTCTTTTCTTTCTTTATCAAGTATATTATCCACCTTATATACTTCCTTGGAAGGATCATAGTTCTCTTAAAAATGAGTTTAGGAGAAATTTTACTGAATTTTCAACAGAGAAAGAAAGCATACATATATATAATTTATATAAAATTAAATAAGAACATGGTTAGGCCAAGATAAAATTATATATTCTAATAGTATATAGCATTAAGACATAAAATTCCACTTGGGTACTGATTGTTATGATTTAATCTACTATTAAGTAGTGAAAAATATGTTCCCATTAACAATTTCTTTCATCAAAAAGCTAAATTGTCACCAACTATACATTTTAAAAAAGAGAATGTTATAGGAATATGTATCCATGCAAAGTATATCAGTATACATTCTATTATTGGAAAATGGAAAACAAAATTTGAGTGAAACTGCCCTGCTGTTTTTTTATGTAACTATTTTTATTGAGATTCTCATAATATTGTACATATATTTGCTAACCCTTTAGCCAAAAAATGTATTATGTAACACACTAAGTGTATTACCATCCAGAATTAAATGTTTTCTCCACTAAGGGCTCATTTAAATGACTGCTGTCACCATGGGAAGCTTTTCCTTACAACACAGCCTGTGGTGCCGAGGTTGGTGACCACAGTCTCTAAAGAAATGAAGTGTGCTAGAGAAGAAATGAACACCTGCTGCAGTTATTTTTGTTTTGACTGAAGAGGTACTTTGATATTCAGCTAGGGGGAGGAATATGCAAGTGAAAAATACAGACAGTGATTAAAACCATGTTTGTTTCCTAGTGGGTATTCTTTACAGGCTTTATCGCTGTTTCTGGAGGTAAAACAAGAAGGTGTGTAACCTTTGAATCCCACTGTCACACCATTAATCTCACCCAGAATGAAGACAGAAGGTCCCAGTGTGTGGTGCCCATAGGACAGATGTATTTAATAGACCAGGGGTTGATTCCATCACAAACGGTGTCATTTGCCAAGTTTAACTGGAAATAAAATCTAATCTTACAAATAACTGAAATAGAAAAATGCATAAAACATCTGTTTTCAACTTATTTTAATGTTTATAAGTTGAATGAGCTGCTTCATAACTCAATCAGCTTCTCTGCGAATTAATTTTTGTAGATGGAAATTCATTTTAAGGTGGTTCTTGTAGTTCTCAACTAAGTGAAACTTCAAGAAGAGTTGATCTTTTAGATATTTCTATGGTATCTGTTGCACAGAAACATTGCACCTGGCATGGCACATGTATAACACTTAATAATGACATGCTTAATTTGCATGTCTAATGAGTTGTGGATGTATTAACAGTTTATCATGTAGGATATAGCTGACAATGAAGAATGGGCAGAAAGGACTGATTTCTTGAAAGGCTGCCCGTTGGCCCCCAAATACTTTGTTTCCAAATTCTCATTCATTCACTCTTAATATTATTATTTTTTATTACTATCATTTTCCCTTTTATACAGGGGAACTAGTAGTTAGTGAAAGCCTTTAAATAACTTAAAATAGTTTAGCAAATTAAAAAACCCCTAGGTTTTATAGCCCCCACATTGTACCAAATTTAAATTCCATTAGTTTAGGAATTAAAGGTCATCAAGATGCATCCTCTCTATTTATGAGTCAAGTATTCCTTATTTAAAATCTTAGGGCCAGTAGTGTTTTTGAATAGTTGCATATGCAAACTGAGAAATCTTGATTTTGGGACCCAAGTCTAAATACAACATTTGTTTCTATTTTATGTATACCACATAAACATATCCAAGGTAATTTTACACATTTTTAGCATGCTTGTGTTTTGACTGTGACCCACTTGATTTGAGGTATAAAATTTTCCTCTTTGGAACAATGTTGGTGTTCAAAGTTTCAGATTTTGGAGAATTTCAGATTTCAGATTTTTAGATTAGAAATGCTCAGTCTGTAGCCTCTCCTGCTTTATTTACTGTTGCACTGCTGACTGTTCTGGAGGTGGAGTTCAGAACATGCTCCTCCAAAATACCTTACTTTGGCATGTTGATCGTTTTGAGTTAGAGAGACCTTAAAAAGAGCAAATGTAGGAAGGGCAATGGGATCATAAAAGCAGGAGATAAAACTCCCATGTGGGAAGTGTTCTCCCTGTACCTGGAAGAAGAAAATAACTCTTATTATCAGAAATGGAGAGAAGAAGCTGAGAGAAATCTGTGCAAGTTTACTTTATTAACCTAATTTTAATCTTTTTAGTCACTTCTCTGTGATTTGTTTTCTTAGTCCAAGGCTCCTTGCTTTATCACACTGCGTAATCCACTAGTCTTTGTCCAACTCTGTAAATATTCAACTCTAACTGTTTTTGAGGAGAATCTTTGTTTCTTTAGATGAGCCCCTATGTTATATAATACATTAAATCTATTAGCATCTCATTCAGCTATTAATCTGTCATATATCAGTGTTATTCTCTAGCCCAGTTGAAAAACTCAAAGAGGGAAGATATCAAATTTTATCTCCCCCACTTGTTTCTAGCAGGATTCATTTGGGTCCGTACTCTAAGGGTTGCTGATGGTTTCAGTTTAGCATCTGGCGTAGAGAAAGCAATTAAAGTTGACGATAGTTATTTTTGAGAATTATTGAAAGTGTCCCCATGACCCCATCCGCATTAGCAGAGCTGATTAGGCACTGCTACAGTTACATGTGGGGTTTCTGGTTTTCTCTGAGAGATACTTTATCTGGTGCTTTAGCTATGGAGACTGTTATTATCTTGTATTTTGTTCATCACAAATCATGCCCTTTGCGATCACCACGGCAGAGGAAGAACATTCTGGAGTGTGACTTCTCTGCTCAGTTCATTCTCCAGAACTATTACATTATCTGAAACAACTGCAACCAGATTGTAAATGAGGCTGAGTGTATATTCAGTGAGTAGAAAATATCTTGGCTAAAACAGTCAAATGGCAAACAAATGTTTATTTGATTAGTACTGGATCAATAATGTTTGTATAAGGAAAATTTCTATTGCTTTAAGTAACAGAATCATAAATCAATAAAATTAGTTAAAACCATTAAATAATGATGTATTATTGAAATGAATATTTGAAAATTTAAACTATAACTCACATACTTTTAAATTCTAGGTGGATGATATTTTAAAATAGAAGTTATGTACTAATTTCCAGAATGTCTATTTACTGAATAGCTCCACTATTTAAGCATGCTACAGAATTTCAAGTTATGTTGATTAATTTCTTCCTTAATTACAATATCGACCAAATATTTTACTTTATTTGAGTTATAGAGTTGATTTTGAGTGAATATTGGCTAATTTTATACATTAAATAATAAAATTCAGAATATTAATATTTTGACTTAAAATTTCATATATGAACCTTTGAATATATGTTCTTTTTTCTGAATAATATGAACAGTTAGAACTGGAGAACAATGAATATTCTAATGTCAGGAAGCCCCTTTCAGTGTGGTTTTCATAGGTTCTTTGCAGATTATGTAATAGAGATACTTTTTGTAAATCTTGGTTGGCCTGACTGTAGCTACTTCGTTGTGTATAATGAGAAAAAAATGAGAGAAAGATGAAAATAAATCTTTGTCTTAAACATTGTCTTAGTTCAAGAAAATAGTGTATGCAGACAAATGTATGAGAAGGTAATCAAATATTTAATCAGCCCACTTTATACAAACCCCAAATTAATGCAAAACTGAAAAGAGGCATTATTTTTATTACTCAAAAGGAAAATTTATTCTACCAATGAGATTTTGTGTGTTCTGAATGATTGTGGTATAGTTGATTTCTATATACAGACTTGTACTAAAACTTCACTACGTACATGATTGCCGTGATGAGATGACATTTTTGATAGTTTACTATATTCCAGGTATTTTTAAAATGCTTGCTATGAATTGCTTTAATTAATAAAATTAAAACCACCTAGTAGAACATTTTATTATCTTCCTTTGCTTTTATGAAATGTGGACATGATTAACATGGTATGATGATACTTGAAATCATTAAAGTAATGTACATTTTTGTCAGCCATCTATAATGGTTCCTTGCTGTTTTCTGCTATTAAGGCTAAACCCTGAGACTTCTCTTAGCACAGACAGAGAAGGCAACATCATTGAGTATAAATTATCAGTGTCAACTCTGAGACTTAGAACTGATTTTTTGAAGTCTAAATTAAGTGACTATATTAGAAAGCTTGGTGTTTTGAGGGGGGATATCATTTTATTTTGTAAGTATAATTCCCTTCTTCTCTTTGAATCTTGCTGTAGGATTCAACTCATAACAATTGTGCATAAGCAACAGGTAGAAAGAACTCAGGTTACAGCCATACATAAATACTCATTCAAAAGACAATGTGAAAAGGAACCTGTTCAGATAGGAAGAGAAGGCATGGAGGAGGATAAAGTTAGACTCGTAGAAATCATGACTTGCTATCACTGCCAACATGCTAGGATAAATCAGGCAGCGATGTCTTTCAAGAGTCTAGAATAAACTACTTTCCTATGTAGTTCGTCTTACCCTACTTAAAACCATAGCAAGGAAAAAGAAAAGTGGGAAAGGGGAAAAAAGAGGGAAGAAACAAAAGCAAGAACAAAGGAAGAAAGGAAGGAAGGAAAGAAGGAAGACAAAGAAAAATGAACAGAAAGGAAGTACTAAAGGGTGAGATCAATTAACATTTATATATTTTGTTTGCACTATTAATTTCTGGCTAAGTGATGATTTCCAGCCCTCTCTAGACTTTAGAATCACTTAGAGAGACTTAGAAATACTGCCTAGGGCTCAGCTGTAGAGACATAATCCTAATCCACCAACAGTAATTCAGCTATTCTAGTTTATAGCTTAATTTCTTTTGGATGTTTAGTCATAGTCAACATTTAAATAAATTGATTCAAGTTTAAACTTAATATCAAGACCTGTGCTCCCATTTAAACAATCTCCTTATGTCTGATTTTCTTCTTCCTTTCATTATTCATATTTTCCCAGAGGTCACTGAGATGGAGGAAACTTAATATGACTTTGAGAATACAAGAGAGAAGAGGCTGACCTGTGTTCAGTCACATGCTCCTTGCTGGTTTCTGTGGGGAGTGATCATGACCTTGCTTTGTCACAGTACAGTTAGTAACCTTTGCATCCTGTGTGCCTGTTTTTAACAAAATACCTCTCCTACTGTGTTGGCTATAAATATCTCTGTGAGCCTGACCTCAGAGCATCAGACCCATTTACTTTAAATCATATTTACTCTGAACAGAATTATACACAAGTTTATTTGCTACAGTAGACCACTGATGAAAATAAGTCTAGAATCAAGTGGGGGTTGCCTGACAGGTGATAGTCATGCAGGTCGGCCTTTCTGATAAGCCAGTGTTTCAACTATGCCTACTCTTCTTTCCACACAGAAAATGTGCACTCCCATTGGGCTGGAAACTTCACCATACCTTTTCTACTCACGACTCTTGTGCATTTACATGGAGACATCAGTGAGAGGAGCGATTCCTGCAGACATAGACAATGGCTCAGTCTCTCACAGCTAGAATCTAGGTGAAATTGAAGCACAATTTCCTTAAATCGGTTTTAGAGATTGTGTCATGACACATAGTTTATTCTTGCTCAATTCACTAAACTGCTATGGGAACATAAGTACATGCACAGTGTCGATACCATCATGCATCTTTTTTTAGTGTAAAATCTCTGCCTACAGAAGATTATGATTTATCCATCAGTTTTTAAAAAATAGATACTAACCTCCACCTAAGTATGTAGATTTGGTAAATATTTTGAAGTTTAAAATTAAAATTGAGGTAAGTGGCACATACTTTTAGGTAGGCTGTGACCTCCAGAATGCCATGGAGAGATTGCAGATGTGTTACTTTAATCATAAAAGATTACATACGATTTTACCTTCTCTGAAATTCACACACCTACCTGGAATTCTGCACACATCCCTGCAAAATGTTGACCTTAGGAGACGAGAAAGAAAGCCTCGAGCAAATTTCATGGTTGGGTCTTCCTTCTTTCTTTATTCTTTATTTTTCAACCCTCTTGAATTCTCTTTCTTTGAGTCAGAAAAAAAAATCTCTTTCTTGTTAGACAGGAAGTGCTCTTTTTCTATGTCCTACATTCTTCAAGTTATGGCTTTCAGTTAAAAACTCTATGCCATTTCCCTAATTTAGTTGCTCATCTTCCAGATGCAACTTAATCTAAAGAGCTTCAGATAACACGTTCTCACAAATTGAAAAGTGCTTTTAACTTTTGGGTATTTTTGTTGTCGTGGGTTGAAAATACATTACCCAGAATTTCATTTAATTTGTTCCATGATATATCTACTCTCTGTATGAAGCAATATGTGCTAGCAATATAATAGACAAGAGTCATAGGATAACTATATAAAAAGCAATCTATTGGTTTACAATTTCCAAATTTCATACTAGATA
>RJWT010055367.1:0-10168 GCA_004365215.1 Cuniculus paca
CTTTTCCCCATCTTCTCATTCTTGTACTCAGACTGATAGAAACTCTAGTATTTGGCATATTATCATTGCCATCAGAAGAGAAGAAAATTTTACACTGATTCTTAAAGCTTCTGCCCTGAATTCAAACATGTATTGTCAAAAACAAGGTACATGGCCTCATCTGATTCCAAAGTTGGTGAAGAGGTGCAGTCTTCTGAAGGTGAATAATTAGAATATTTATTCAACAGCCTGTCTTAGTCCATCATCCGTTGCTAGTAAGTGACTTGACCACCATAGACTGGGTAATTTAAAAAGTTTTATTTTGGTTCACAGTTCAGGTCCAAGGGCAGGGACCACTCCTGGTGATGACCTTCTTGCTGGCAGAAACCCGAAGTGACACAAGGAATCACGTGACTAGAGAGGATGCACATATGCAATCTGGTTTCTTCCTCCTCTTATAAAGCCACCAGTGTTCAACCATGAAAGCCTGTCCCTGACCTTATCTAATTCTAGTTATATCCCAAAGGTCCCATCTCCAAACACCATAGTCAGATTAAGTTTCCACTCCCTTAATACCCTACAATGGGGATTAAATTGCAGTATGAGTTTTGGAGGAGAAAAACGTTCATCTTCAAACCCTAATGACTGCTGCAGTGCCCTCATGTTCAGCAAATATTTGGTTCCCTCTTCACGTGCGAAATATTATCATTCCTTCAGTGAAAGTTATTAGTCAGATAGATACCTATTCTGTCTTTTCTGCATTTCCTGCCTCAGTTTGACTTTATTGTCAAGAGTGATATTTATCTCAGAAGAATAATGTTTAAAATTCATTCCTAATATTAGTATGATGCTTTTAGGGTGGAAGTTTTTCAAATTTTTACCCTCCTCAAATAATTTAAAGGTAGTTGAGTTCATATAATCTTAATTATTTCTATTTATTACATATAAGCTATTATAAGTCTATAGTACAGGTATACAGACATACAGGTAATCGTAAGTATAAATTATATAGGTACACATAATTCTTATAGAACCAAGTTTTTTTTTTAATCAGTGAGCCCTTCTTTAAGAAAGAATGGAAAGGTTTTTTTTTTGATGACTACACAAAAAAGGAGAAAAAGAATTTCGATGGATGATTATTGTATAAGGAAACTGTTTTTTGTTTGTTTGATATTTTTTTCCAAATTCATGAAATGATCCTAGGGTAATATCATTAATTGAATCTATCTTTTATACATGTCCAACTGGCTAGAATTGGGGTCTTTTTGCATCATATACAAAGTGAGTCCCTTACTGCAAATGTGTAACTATGCTCTAGGCCACCTTTATATTCATTAAGTGCTTCTGATAGGGAAAGCAGTCGTGCTTCATAGATGAGACCTTAAGAGCCTGGCCACATTTATCCGGCATTAAGGCTGCTTTTGTAAAAGGGAATGCAAAGCAGACACTTTCTCAGCTTTGTGCATCATGTCAAGGAAGACTACTACTGTTTACAGTGTGCTCTAATTTTTAATCCTACTGACATGCCTTGTATGATCATTCAGTCTTAATTTATTTAAAAGAAAATGAAGATTAAATTCCAATTATTTAGCTAGAACAATAATCATTGTGAGTTTCAAAGACTAAAATGTTCGCACATTTTTTTATGTTGAGAACTGCAAAGCACTTTCAAAAAACCCTACTGCTAAGGCAATGATGTATCACTTTCACTTTCATTATATGTTTTTAATCAGAGCGTGACTTCACACTAGACAAAGCGATGCTTTATGCATGGTCTCACTTGTTTTTGCTAAAATCTTTTGACATGATTAATTTTACTTTAATGCTTTTGTCTTGTTGTAATGGTAAGGATGATGGGTATAAACCAGGCAAAAATACATGCTTTTCCATTATAATGCCTCTGAGCATTAAAAATATCTTAGATGAAAGGGAAAAAAATCACAGGAGACTGGTTGGACTGGAATTAAATTTCCTGCTACCTGAACACAAAGTACATGAGATTAAAAAAAATGGTTCAGTCATTGTTTTTAAGTTGTATTTTTGGTATTTTTATAGCAATTTATTCATCTGTATGATTAGATCTGAGGAGGAGGAGAGAGATCATAGCTCATGGATTTCTTGATTTCATTTGTTGCTTTGCAGCATCTACCTCCTTCACAGTATTAAGAGACTAAAATATTAACCAGTTCTATGCAAGGTAGACCTCAACCAGAACAAAAGAAAGCAGGCTATCATTTTTCCATGGTGATGCCTGATCTTACACATAAGCTAGTGTTTAGCTGTACTGATTTTCAGTCTAGAGCATTGCAGATGGTAAATATCCTTCGTCCAATGTACAGAAAAGCAGTGACGCAGATGACTTAAAGGAGAAAACAATAGACCATTCAACAAGTGAGACCTGACTTGTGAGCAGCTGTCAAAGTATCAATTTGACCATATTCACTTCTTTCCTTAATAAATCATGAAATTGCTTATCTGTATTACAAGAGTATGACACCTTCCTTCCACACGACCTGTCTCCCTTCTTTACTTGACTCTTAAATAAATCCTGTGCCAATAAAAGTATCATCTGCCATTTTCCAATAGCACTGTATACAGTGACAGAACATTCTGTCACTGTGCAGCCCATCATAGTAGCCACTAGCCACGCATGGCTGCTGAGCACTTCATATGAGTTTTAGGTTGACCAATGAAGTAAATTTCTGACTTCATTTCATTTTAATAAATTTTAATTGAAATCACCCTCTCCCATGGCAAGGATAAATAAGATGGCTCTCAGCAGTAGGAAACTGTGTGGTTTGTTCACACTCAGAGATGGCTGATGTCTGCCATCCCCATCCTAGTGAGCCTAACGTATTCCCCTTCAGGCAGGGGAAAAAAATAGGTGACCCAGTAAAATAACTAAATTAAAAGAACATCCAATGAACCACATGAAAGCCTCATTCTGCGTATTAGAATTCACCTTTTGGCTTCTCATTCTCTCCTTCTTTTCTATGAATCTCTAGGTTATGTTTTGCTATAAACCTCTAGGTTACCCTTTTATATGCATTTCCAGGTCTCCCATAACAATGTGACACAAACTGGGTGGCCAAAAACAACAAAAATTGGCCACTTCACAGGTCTGGTGGCTAGAAGTCTGAAACCAGAGTATCAACAGGGCTGGACTTCCTCCAAAAATGACAACAGAATCCTTCCTTGCTTCTTTCTAGCTTCCGTCGTATCCTGGCCATTTCTGACATTCTGTGGTTTACAACCATCACTGCAGTCTCTGTCCCCTTGTTCACCTGGGTCTTTTCCTATGTCACTCCTCTGTGTCTGTAGCTAAATCTTTTTTCTTTTCTCTTATAAAGACTACTGTCATTGGTTTTACAGTCCACACTAATCCGCTATGATATCTGCGAAGACCCCACTTCCAAATAAAGTCACGTGTATAGGTAACATGAGTTAGGATTTGACCTTTCTTTTCTTAGGGACACAATTCAACTCACCACATCTCAAGAATGACACACAAAAAATTGCAAAATTTTAAGCACTTCTCTTGCATTCGTTCCTTTTTGCTCACAATGGCCTCTGCTTCATTCATGTTACTATTTCTACTTCAGATGTAGAAATGGAGGCACAGAGACATGAAGTAATGCAGTCAAGGTCACACAAAGACTAAAGAAAGAGCACGGCATGGAGTTGTTTCTGGTAAAAGTTGTCTTAGAGTGAGATGATCTTCACTTCCAGAGGGTTGCTGTCTGTGTACCTCCTCCCATGCAAACACTGTAACTCCAAGGTCTGTGTCCCAAGATATCCTAAAGAGGGAAAGTTACGCATTTATGCTCTCACTTATCTGTCTCGTCTTGTCTGAATGGCATAGAGGTACTCTTGTCGGATATATGGGCAAATCTCACTTCTTTGCTTTCTGCTCATTCATAAATTTATCGGAAGATTTTCATTACTGTAATCATTAACTTCATTATTAGTAATTGCTCTTACATGTGTATATATATTTCATACGATTAAGTTACTTATACTTTTGAGCTTTCATTTAAAAAGCAAACATAATTCATCTTTTTGCCTTTATTCTTGTCAAAAATCTAAGTCATTTCCTTCACCTGACCAATAATCAAAAGATACATGTGCAGGTATGTTTGTTACAAATATATGCAAAGAGGTTTAGTCCTAATTCAGAAAACAATCCGTGGTGGTCCTCATAACTGATTTGTCACTAACACCCCAATGCTGGAGCTCTGCCTTTTGTGTCTCCTCTAGCTGGCTTCAGCCCTGAATTGAGTAGTCTCAGGTACAGCACCAAACCAGGAAGCTGGCACTACCAAGCACCTCCACAAGACAGAAAAGCTTTTTTGTACCACTAGAAAATTAAGTTTCCCATACTCTATTTAAAAAAAAAAAACTAGAAAAATTAAAAGTATATTTTTTTAAGAAGTGACTTTGATTCCTTTTATTGATAAAGGATAGCATCAGCTATAAATCTGATAGCTGATGCCTGTAAGATCATGGGCTGAATAAAACCAAGGATGAGAATTCAGTTCCCTACACAACTCAGATGGTTTCCTATACAGGGAAATGCTTTTTGCAAACCACAGACCACACCCCAACCAGTTCCTTATAAGCATATGTGACTGCTCATAATGGGAGTCCACTGAAAGAATAAAACAGTGTAAATCCATTTATATTACTGGAAAATAACAGAGCCTTCGTTCTGCTGAAAGTGCTTAATAGCATCATGCGCACGCATGTTGATTCCTTAAGCAGAACTGATGGGGGCAGAGAGAGCACATAGCAGTGCTATTTGAGGTCTTCTGTTTCACTTATTTGCAGAGTAAAATATGTCACTTGAAAGAATGCAAATGCATGAGCATAAGCATATTTCAAAGAATGAATAATTTATGTACTCACTTTTCCTTTTGAGAAAAATATGTTTATTTTTCTATTTATCCAGGTGTCAGCAAACTGTTTTGTGAAGAGGCAGATAGCAGTTATTTAGAGCTCTGCAGTCATAAGGTCATTGCCACCACTACTCAACTACATCAGTGCAGCACAAAACCAGCCATAAACAATACTCGAATGAATAAGAATGGCTGTGTTCCAATAAAACTTTATTCATAAAATAGGCAAAGGGCTGGATTTGGCCAGCAGGCTATAGTTCTCCATACCTTGTGCTCGTGGACTTACCATTTTATCCAAAAATCATACCACCCACGTGGTAGTAAAACAATACACATGGTAATGTAGTCATAACTAACATTTATTAGACAAATTAAGCTATTTAATGCGTTAATTCATTTAATCCTCACATCAACCATATAAATACAAGTTTTACTATGACTCTCATTTTATAGAAGAGGAATCCAAGGCAAAAGGAGGTAAAATAACTTGTTCGACAATTTGCGTAACATTATTCTAGAGTTCACACCCTTCAGTCACAACCTACACTGACCCTCATGGAATATTTTGTGATCTTCATCTTTAACTTCAGGGACAGCTATTGTTCTGAGTATCGGCAGAATGCTTTCCCTGTCAGCAGCATGAGGACAGAAACTATGTCTGCCTAGCTAGCTTAACTTTCCCTGCCTGGCTCGTAAGACAGAGATACAGACACTGGGCATGGCTGGCTCAAAGAAATAACTTTCTTAATGTTCCAAGGTACAGACAAGTACCAAAAAAGCAAAGCAGTGACTCATTAACCCTGGGATCCTCCAGAAGGGCATATACTTGTGCTAAAACATCAGCCTTTCAAAGATATGTCCAGTTCTTAAGTGTGTATAGTTAGATTTTTCTGCTTATTTTAATTCTGTCTCTGAACTTGCAAATATTGATTACATAAACTAATCCTACTCGAGGACTATGTACATAAAAGATGAAAGCAATGAAAAGGCAAGGAAGGGAAATTTTTGTTTTAGCAGCATCAAAATGGTAATATGTTAAGTGGGCATTTATTAAGTGTCTGGCATTGTGTTAAGTATGTTGTAAACATCTTATTTAGTTGCAAAAGACAGATGTAAATAGCCTGCTAAAGGAGATCTATAAGGAAAACTAGCACCTGTTAGAAAGGCTCAGTAGCTTGTACAAATATACACAGTTAGGAAATATATGAGTTCATATGCTGGAGCCTGAGATTTGTACTTTGAAAGTCAGACGTTTTACCGCACCATGACACGCTCCGCGGTGGTGCTCTCTCCATCTCCAATAGTTTGAGGCTTCATAGATGAAGAATTGCTGTGTGCCAAGACATTGTGTTCTGTGCCTTCCGTGGATTATCTTATTAAATACCCTAAATAACAAAGTGAGATCAATGTCGTTTTGTCCATTTTACTGATGAGGAGACCAAGATCAAAGAACACGTCCACATCAGCTCATGGTGGAGTCAGATTCTGAGCACAAGTGTGTGGCTCATGGTCTGCCTCAAACAGCATTAAGTTGCTTTTTATCTTATGCCTATGATTTTTTTTTTTTGTACCAGGGATCGAACTCATGACTTCATGCTTGCCAGGCGGGCACTTGTGCTGCTGAGCTAAATCCCTGGTCCATATGATTTTAAACATGAGTGGTCATGTGTTGAGGGTTCTCTAGGATAATGGAAGTTTATGTTTATTGGATAAAGTTTATCCCCATGCCCACTCTGGGTAATATCTCTATGTAATCTTTGCAGTTGGGAAACACTTTCAAGGCTATTATTCATTGGCTCCCTCATAATAACCCTGCGAGATAAACAGGTCACCATTTATTATCCTTATTTGACATATGAGGAAACTAAAGTTCAGAGCGGTTAACTGACTTGTCAAGGTCACACAATAATTGATGAATTTGTGACTCAAACCCTTGGCTTCTGACCTAATTTAGTTCAGTGTTCTTTCTATTAAGCCATGTTCCATGAAACCTTATTAGGCATTCTTTGACCTGTAACTGACATTATTTGATCTCTTTCTAACATGATTCTTTTCCAGCTGCATTATTTAGAAAAGTATTTATATATCAGAAGCTTTACAATCACTCCAGCCATTACGAACGGGAAGTACCTAACTCCTCTTTTACAAATATCACCGAGGTGCAAATGCACAGGTGATTTACCGATGCCCTATGCAAACTGAGGCAGGCTGGCAGTGTATAATCCAGGGTTCCAACAGGAAACAGCATGCCTAATAATAAGTGGGCTGCTTAGAGAGATGTGGGCAAGAGGGAAGAATGCCCCAAAAGTAGTGTACGCCTTCACCTGGACCTTGCAGCCAAGTGCTAGCAACTGTAGGGCACTGTTACCATCATGGGCCTGGAAGGCAAGGAAGGGGAAAAGTTACCTGAATCACTGTGCTGCATGGGCCAACTAATAGGACTTTGACTCAAACGAGACAGGCAACCCGCACTCACACCCGGGAAAAGAAAGCCGCCTAGTGAGACGCAAAGAGGCTTGTAAATGTAGTTAGTACCACTGGAGCCTGGGAGAGCAGGGCAGGGATATGGAGTGGACTGTGGACCTGTGGGATGGTCAGATAATACCCAGCATACTTGGATGACTATTTGTGAATACTATCTTCTAGTGGAGATAAAAACAATAAATAAAAATGTCAAAATACACATCCATTTTGAGTTCTGGGGTATCTGTAACATCTACTTTGGCTTGCCTGAGCTCCTTAAAATCCTAGTTGCTTATATCTTTTATTTGGATCCAACCAACTCAATCTCAAGTAAACAAGTTGTAGTGGAAGCGATAGTAGTAGGTGGGGAGATATGATGCTACTGTGCAAATGAAGATGTCTGCAAATAAAGAGGTAGCCAGTGTTACCCCAGGCCCATCCTCCAGTCAGAATGACAAGTGTGTATTTGATTTCTTATTAAAAGTGGATTGCTTTCTCCCCCAGCATGATTTTCTTTGCCAGCTAATGACATCGTCCAGTGTACAGCAGATATTTTGCACACATTAATGATTAAGTGAGCATGAGTGGTTGGTCGCAGCTTTATCAGAAGGTGCAAGTTGCATTTGTAGTGATTGTGACACCACCATGCATCCAGTAGTGTAGCTCCGTGCTGGGCTCTGTGATTTATGTATTTGCAAACCATAGCTCTCCTAGTGCATCACTCCATTTACCCACATTCTTTTGGGATGTTTCTCTTTTTGTCATTGTTTCTCATATCAATTTGAATGGAGGCCTTTCTGATAACAAAAAGGTATTACATTGTAGAGGGATGGTGAAGGTTTGCACTGAGGCTTCCGGATGGACACTAGATGCTGTGGAAAGAAGCTGGGGTCAAACAAAATATTGTTTTAGGTCAAGTCAGGCTCTCAGGTATGTGGCTTTAGGTCAGACAGGTATTTGTGGACTTTAGTGGGGGAGCCAGGAGAGTGAGCTTACCATATTTATGATCTGAAGACAGAATGACTCTTGGAAAAGGTTTCCCCAACTTTGTTTATACTGGAGAATTAAACATTCTAAAGTACTCATTGTGTACTGAAAACATGCACTACTAAAAATTAAAATTAAAAAAACAAATTTCACCACCTGAAAGAGTTTCAGATTGTTAACTAAGGAAAACCAGTGATATGTAAAATAAAAGTTCAATTAGTTAACCATTTAAAAAAGAATGTATCAATGTCAAAGGAAAGTTTCCTGCCCTTGAGGGAACAGAATACAGGTAGACATGTACATTTCAGGTGAGTCAAGGCTGATCGAATGCTTAGCAGTAAGTATAGATGTCAAAATGAGTCATTTTTAATGAGTACTGTGAGCGTTAATAAACTTGAGCTTGAAAGTCGCTCTTTTCCTTTCTTTTTTCCCTTAACAAGATGGCTCTCTATGGGGAGAGCTTCCCTCTTCCTTCTAACTTTCTTGCAATGCAGGACACGAGGGCACCAGGACTGAGGACAAGGGCTGCGTGCCCCCCACCTCTCTAAAGAGCGCACAGGTGGACGCCACTCTGCAGGCTTCTGATACAAGCCCAGGCTTCCTCTCAGCAGGAGCCCGGATGTGGGTCTCCTCCTTTTGTTGTTGTTCACTTCAAAAACTATGGTTAATGTTTTTTTAATTTTTTTTCATTTATTACAATAAAAACACATTGCCATTAGTCCTCCTCAGCATACTGTCCCTCCATTTGAACACACTTATCTCATCATTTTTGCCACTTTTGGAAGTTGTGCTGGAAGTCCTCTTTCTTGACTATCTCTGTTTGCGCTGCCGGGGCTGCATCCATGTCCTGAATTGCTCGTAACATTTACCTTCATGGTCATGATTTTAGGGAAGAACTGAAAGTCGCATGATGCCAGATCCAGTGAATAAGGTGGATGGAGATGTGCTGTAATGTTCTCATTTGACAGAAATTGCCACAAGCATTGGATCAATATAGAGTGATCAAAAACAACAATGACTGTTCAAATTAAAAAGTGTAACAGTAAAAGACACATGGACATTACGCCCCCTTAAAAGTCTCCCCTTTGCTTCCAACACACTTACCCCATCACACTGTTGGCAATGCGCCCTTTACTGTAATATGTTTCTTTAAAAAATTTAACATTCACCATATTTTTTGATCACCGCTGGTATAATTTGTTACAGAGGCTCAGAAATAGCCAGCCAGAGAGCACAAGCACACTCCTGGTCCAATGGGAGCAAAGAAGCTTCTCTGCAGTGAATAGGTTCAGTTTGCAATTGCATTTTTTAATCTCCCCCCTTTACCATCTTGCAATTCTTCCATTTTTCCATTAATTGGACCACTACAAAAGTAGACAATCTTAAAATACATACACTTCCAGGGAACAAGAGGAAAAATGTGAGGAAAAGGCGAGTAATGCCCGTCATTAACGTAAATGAAGAGGCTTGGAGGACCTGGTATGGAAATCATGAAGAACACAGGGTTTTGCTTGGCAATGACTTCCGGTCCAGAGGGAATTCGGGTTGTATTTGTAGTACTGAGAATATATCCTTAATCCCAGTGAAAAGTCATATCAGTCTGGCTATTATATTTTTTGCTCAGAAAATAGAGCTTTGTGGAAAATGCACTTCCTCAGGCACCTTCCTGTGGGTCCCTTTTTTCTATTTACTCTTAAAGCACCCATGTGTGGCAGAATGTCATCGCAAGTCCTCTTCCCAATCTGAAAACTCTCCCTGTGCCCTGGCATCCATTATAGTTGATGCTGATCTCCTTCCTTCCCAGTCTTCTCCCTGGAGACAAATCACTCTATTTCTGACTCCTT
>RJWT010055368.1:0-10164 GCA_004365215.1 Cuniculus paca
TCAAGGACATTCTCCTGGGGGAAGATTTATTTGTGCAGAGCAGTATCAAGGTGATCTGAGGGAACAGGGCCTGGGGTCACAGATAAAGATAGGACCCTCATTCCTAAAGAGTCTCAAATCTAGACCTTCTTCATCCACTTCAAGTGAAATCAGTCAACAGGTCAACCTAGCTTTTTCACTGTCTACTTGTGTGATTTTAGACCAGCTACTTGACTTTTCTGGTCTCATCTAAAAAGCAGAGCTAAAACTTCACTTACATAGAAGGGATTAAATACCCAAAGTGATCAGGCCAGCACCCACAAGGGGAAGATTCTAGACCACATTAGTCCTTGTTTCTGTTTGCCATTCCTAGCAGGGCCCTGTCAAGGAAGCAACTTGCTCACATATCACTCTGTCTCTTCCAATGATGAATATAACACCAGTTGCCAGCATTTAAAAATCAGAATTTTGGCTAGGTACAGTAGTACATGCCTGTAATCCTAGCATTCAAGAGACTGAGGCAGGGGGATTGCCCTGAGTTCAAGGCCAGCCTGGGCTACAAAGTGAGTTCAAAGCCAGCCTGAACTGAATAGTGAAACTCAGTCTCAAAAAGACAAAAAAACAAAAACAAAAACAAACAAAAAAATCACGATTTTACGGAAAAATCAAATCTGCATATTCTGCTCTTCTTGGACAAGGGACAATAGGACAACTTGGAACCTGATCTCTGGGTGCCACAGGGTGGCTGGTCCTTTATGGGGCATATGCTTTCTAGTTATCCCCAATCTACTTTTTTTTTTTTTTTCGGACCAGGGATTGAACTCATGACCTCGTGCTTGCCAGGCAGGCGCTTAGGCCACTGAGCTAGATCCCCGGCCCTTTCTATTTCATTTCTTGACAGCTCCAACACTGAGACAGTCACAGGTGTCATCCATTATCTTAAACATGGTCTATGACAGGCTCATCCTCTGCCATCACCCATTGTACTGAAAAAAACTTGGCAGGGTGAGTAAATAAGTCCTCAAATGTCCTACCCTCTTGGACTCTCTCTCAGGGCCTCCAGGATCCCTTGCAGCTGGGATGCACTGACATTTTAGCACTGGTACCAGTTTGCCTGCCCACTCACTAAGTAGGCAAAGTCTGCATGGCCTAGTTGCTGAGGTCTTGCTAGTTACAGAGACCTCAGCCCTTCTGGATTAAGTTTCCACAGATGGTTGGTACTGGATTGCTACTCATAGCTCCTCATTCCCAGTGGGCAGCTGGAGGTGCTAAGACCAGCCTCCTTCCCACTGGAGCTGGGAAGTATACACATTTTTTTGTGATAGGGTCTTGCTTGTAGCCCACACTTGGCTTTGAACTTGGAATTCTCCAGCCCCAGCCTCCTGAGTGCTGGCTTTACTGACATGCACCACCACACCTGGCAGGAGACACACACTAGGCACGGCCAGGGCTCACTTGCCTCACATTTCCACTTCGGTCACCTGAGGCCAAGTGCTGGCCGTCAGGACTGACCTGCATGACTCGCACCCCAGCTTTCACATCCGTGGGTGTCCAATTTTCACCTCCCCGGTCTGGGAAATGGGACGTGTCCTGCAGGTGCTGGATGTCATTCTCCACATACACTACCTTCAGCAGGGTCTGCAGGAAGGAGAGGGCTGAGGTCAGTACTGTGAGGAATTCTGTGCCTCCCTGTAGCCAGTCATCTCTTCTTCATTAGCAACACAACTCTGGATTTGAGTTGGGAGCCTTAAAACCTGTGTTTTCCAGTGTCCCTTGTAGCTAGATGAGGCTATGTGAGTAAATTCTGGGCAGTGAGACCTACAGCAAATGAGAATCCTTCTCCTGCCTTTCCTCAAATCTCTTGGAACACAGATATGACAAGTGGGACTCCAGCAACCATAATGGTTCATGAAAACAAGAACTACTCCCTCAAATGACAAAGTGGAGCGACAGAAGTTCTTTGAGTCTGTAAATGCTTTCTGGAACTGCCAAAACTGCCTGCACCAGTTACCTCCAGCTTCCTTTTATGAGCCAGAAAACCAAAATTTATCTTGTTTTTGTTTTTCTATTGCGTGCAGCCATGTATCACATGTCTATCACAGTGCAGAAGAAATGTGGTGAGGGGAGGAGAGTACAGAAGGAGCACCTGCTGCACACATCCTTCATTAAGAGCCTTTTTTGTTCTAGCCACATGGACCTCCTTCAGATTTTCCAACTCAACAAACTTGTTCTTATCTCAGGGCCTTTGCACAGGTTATTCTTTAGGTATTATGGAACTGTCTCCCCCTTCTCTCTTTACTCTTCTCAACCCTGCATATTGCAGCTCAATGGTCTCTTTCAAGAGGAAGCTGCTCCCCTCCCAATGACCCGGACAAGATACCAGGATACTGTTATATAAGATGTACAGTCACAAAATACAGAGGATGTTTAAATTTTTAAAAATTACAATAAAAGACACATTGTCATTAATCTCCCTCAAAACACTCCCCTTTGCTTCAAACACACCTATGCTATCATTCTTGCCACTTTCTGAAGCAATTCTGGAAGTCCTCTTTTGTGAATATCTTTAGTTGTGCTGTCATCACTACCTCCAAGGCCTGAATTGTTCACAACATTTACCTTTCATGGTCATTTTGACTTTAGGGGAGAGTCAGAAGTCACATGGTATCAGATCCAATGAGTAAGGTAGATGGGGACACATCATTATGTTTGCATGAGCCTGCTTTCCATTAGATGGCACTTAGCAGCAGCATTCATTATATTTTTTATCACACCTTGTAAAGACAGTCATAAAAGAAGACTTCCAGAACTGGCTCCAAAAGTGTCAAGAACCACGGAATAAGTGTGTTCAAAAGAAGAGGGAGTATTTATTTATTTATTTATTTTTGAGACAGGGTCTCACTATGCAGTTCAGGCTGGCCTTGAACTCACTATGTAGCCCAGGCTGGCTTCAAACTCACAGCAATCCTCCTGCCTCAGTCTGGCAAATGCTGGGATTACAGGTGTGTGCCACCATGCCTGGTGCCCTTTTTCTTTTGAGACAAGGTCTTGCTACACAGTTCAGGCTGGCCTTAAACTTGCAGCAATCCTCCTATCTCAGCTTTCCTGAGTGCCGGGATTAGAGGTAAGCACCACCACACCTGGGGGAAGGCATAGTATTTCAAGGATTAATGGCAATGTGGTTTTTTTTGTGGTGGGGGGAGAGGCGGGGAGGAAACAGGGCTTCCCTATGTAGTGCAGGCTGGTCTTGAACTCACAACAATCCTCTTGCCTCAGCCTCTTTGAGTGCTGGAACTACAGGTGTGTGCCACTGTGCCTGATGGCAACATCTTTTTTACAGAGCATTAATTTTTTTTTTTTTTGCGGCACCGGGGATTGAACTCACAACTTTGCACTTGCCAGGCAGGTACTTAGGCCACTGAGCTAGATCCCCGGCCCACATCTTTTTTACAGTAAAAAATTTTTAAAAATTTAAACCTAGAATTGGCTCCAAAAGTGTCAAGTGCTCTTCCATTCTTCTTTGCAGAAGCTATAATCCTCACAGTTTTGCTTTATTAGATGTGGAGCAGCTGTATGCTGAGGATGATGCACAGAAGCTGAAGCTGCATGTCCATGTGGCTACTCTGGCCAGCCTGGCCCCTCTGATGAGAACTGTGCCCAGGCTGGCATCAGCAGGCTCAGCGGCCAGCAGCAGCCCCACAGTGAACGCACCTGCTGTTGCTCCCCACCAGCCAGGTCTGGCGGCCCAGATGGCACCACTGCAGTTGGTGTGGCTATGGGTTCTGCTGTTGGATGCACACTGGGTCATGCCATCACTGGGGGGCCTCAGTGGAGCAGGTTAACACCAAGTCCTCAAAACAGTAGATGCAGGGAACCCAGCTGGTGCAGCAGCAGCAATCTAGTAGCCCTTATGTTTATGAGATGAAAGTTTTTGGAATGTTCACAGAACCAGGCTGACTTCAAACTCCGTGAAGGTTTCAATGAGGTGCAGAAATAGTGAAGAACTGCAAATGGATTAATCTAATCAAGACATTCATGCTCAATGGCTCTGTGGTTGCCTAGATTTGGGGGGTGGTACTGGGAGATATGGCTAGTGGGTAGAGTGTTTTGATTTGGAATAATAAAAATGACCTAAGTTTAATTATGGCTATAATTATACACTGTACTGGAATCTACTGAATCTTGCAATTTAAGTTTGTGGACTTTGAGGTAGGCAAGTTTTTAGTTCAATAAAGTTTTATTTAAAAAATTCAAACCGAAGAACTGGGAAATCGACTCTGACCTAGTTGTATCAGCATGAAGATGTAATTAACAATGAAAATACAAAGTTTATAACCATAAGTTAAACCTCTTCAGAAGGGCAATGAAGAGAGTGTTCTGACTATACACAAGTTCATGGAACTGGTGCATAATTTTGGGCAAATGTTGGTATAGATTCTTTAAATGAGCTGTTGTGCCAGGTGTAGTGGCACATGCCTATAACCTTGGCACTCAGGGGATTGAACCAGGAGGATCACCAGCAATTTGAGGCCAGACACAGTGAGTTCAAGACCAGCCTAAACTACATAATGAGACTCTGTCTCAAAAACAAAACAGAGGTTATAATGATGTCACTTGAGAATTAATTAGAATAAATAAAGTCCCTCCCCTCCCCTCCCCTTCCCTTTTCGTACAAGGGATCCAACTCACTACCTCACACTTGCCAGGCAGGCACTTATGCCACTGAGCTAAATCCCCGGTACCTTAAAGTGATTTTCTTCCAACAAAATAAATAAATCCATATTTTTTGATCAGCCTGTGCATCCTACTAATACCATGCAATGTTCTTTTCTTTCACAGAGATTACTATACTTATTAAACATAACTTGTATAGCTATTCAATCACATATGTCTCTACCCACTAGACTTGTGGGGTGCCAGAAGGGCATGAGCAGGGTTGGCATTAGTCACTACTATATCTGTAACATGCAGCAAAGCCCATGGCACAGATTCAGTAAGTAGATGCTGAATAAATGAATGTTTGATTCAGTTCTCATCTCCCCAGAAAGTTTCCTTGCTGACTTAGCAATACTAACCAAAATTTCTTCAGTAAACCATTTTTCTTAGCCTCAATCAGGACTCTCCCCAGGATCCTACTAGCACTCCAAGGCCTCCCTGCATGGTAGCTACTTAAGACAGGGGCAACAGCCCATCAGGTACTGTCTCAGGGAGTTCAGATTTAAGATTTGGGGAGCAAATTCATCTTGCTTGAATGTGTGATGCTGCCTAAAGGTTGCTTCAGATCCATATACACCTGGAGATCAGGGGCTGGTGGACAAAAAATTAGGACAGACCATGCCCCCTTAGGAAGGAAGAAAGGGAAATAGAGAAAAATAAAAGGAAGGGACATATAGGGATCCTCCTTGGTTCCTGGTTCTTGCCCCTAGTGAAGCCTAACATGTAGATTCTTTAAGAATCCTTCCTTCCTGCCCTGTATGGTGGCCTGAAGGGGTCTCCATTTCTCCTAAAAGCCAGATCACAATAAAGGTACTCACACTGCTGAAGATATTTTTCTGCCAGTGAGACTCAGGGTTGCTGTTCATGTTCCAGAAGCGAATGGTGTTGTCTGAGGAACAAGTTAGAAAAGATCCTGATGGCAAACAAGCTCTCTCATCTTCAAACTCAGGATATACCTACAGTTCCCAGAGAACAAGACAAAGAGTGATACATTATGATTATCTCAATGACTATGCAATGATATATTCTAGTGAAAAAAGCTAGCTGAAGACAAAGGTATAATGCCACACCTTTTATGTTAAAAATAAACAAGACCCAGGCATAGTGGCACATACCTGTAATTTCAGTTATTTGGGAAGTTGAGGCAGGAGAATTGTAAGTTTGAGGCTAGCCTGGGCAACTTAGCAAAACTGTCTCAAAAAAAAGGGCAGGAGGAGGGTGGTGGATATAGCTCAGTACTCTATGAGTTCAATTCCCAGTGATCCCCCTCCTGAGAAAAAGATATAAAATGTTGCCATTTATTATTTGATTCAGCCCAGGCCTTAAAAAGCCCCACAAATAAATTTCCAAGTAAAATGGGCAGCTCAGTCAAAAATCATGAAGCACATCTTAAAATATTTAAGATAGGTAAGGAAAGAAAATGTAAGCCCAGCATTTTCTATCCAGGAAAAAAAAAAAGTGATTTTCAAGTAGAAAAGATAAGTCAGGGAATACTGTTCCTATCAACTGATCTATCAAATCTACAGAATGAGCTTCAGACAAGAAAAATGATAAAGTGAAGCTGATACAAGAAGGTAAAGTCCATACAGTTTCTTTTAAAATGAAAGACAAGTGAATGGCAAGTAATAGTTTTGAATATGGTGGAGTAAAAAACCAAAAAGCTGATTCTCTGTTTGCCTATTAAACTGGCAAAAACTGTTGTTCACAGAGACTTTTTTTTTTTTTTTGTGGCACCGGGGATTGAACTCACGACCTTGCGCTTGCTGGGCAGGTGCTTAGACCGCTGAGCTAGATCCCCGGCCCTGTTTTTGAGACAGGGTCTCACTATGCTGTTCAGGCTGGCCTTGAGCTCACTTTGTAGCCCAGGCTGGTCTCAAACTCACAACGATCCGCCTGTCTCAGCCCCCCCGAGTGCTGGGATTACAGGCATGAGCCACCAC
The DNA here is from genome assembly GCA_004365215.1 of Cuniculus paca. Taxonomy (NCBI): domain Eukaryota; kingdom Metazoa; phylum Chordata; class Mammalia; order Rodentia; family Cuniculidae; genus Cuniculus; species Cuniculus paca. The sequence goes on from RJWT010055368.1 coordinate 6,636, forward strand.
GCCCGGCCATACCAACTTTTTCAGAACTGTGGAATGTAATGAAGAACTTACACTAGGGGAGCGAAAATGACAAGAAAGCTGCTTAATTTTGACATTTAAGGAAATCTGTCAAATCATGAGCTGACCATAAAAATAACAGAACAGAAACTTCAGTGACAAGACATGACAAAGAACATAGTCTTTACAAAATAATTCAGAAAAGTCACTAATAACCAATCCCAACAATCTGCCAGAATAAACCATGGGGAAAGAAGAAAATTTGATTACCAGAGTTCATCACATTACGACAAGTAAAATACTTAGTTTTCAACAATGACAACAACAAAATGAGGCAGGCATGCAACACAGAAGAAAGCATGGGCTGGGTGTGATGGCAGACACTTACAATCCCAGCACACAGGAGACTGAAGCAGGAGGATCGCTGTGAGTTCAAGGCCAGCCTAGGCTATGTAAGTAAGCCTAAATTCAGCCTGAACTGCATAGTGAGACCCTGTCTCAAAAAAAAAAAAAAAAAAAAAAAAGAGGAGCAGGGGGATAGAGAGGGGGAGGAGAAAGCATGGCCTACTTGTAGAACAAAAGATATTAACTGAGTGTACCTGAGGAGGCTCAGATTGGATTTTTAGACAAAGACTATAAATCAATTACCTTAAATATGCTGAGAGAAGTAAAAGGAATTTTGGACAGAACTAAAGGAAACCAGGAGAATTATGTCTCACCAAGCAGTAATTTGTTTTTTTTTTCCTTTTTGGGACAGGGTCTCACTGTAATTCAGGTTGGCCTTTAACTCACAGGGATCTTTCTGCCCCAGCCTCCTGAGTGCTGCATTACAGGCATGTGCCACCACACTTGGCTGCAGTATCAATAAAAAACAGAAATGATAAAAAAGAATCAATAGAAATCTGGAGCTGAAATGTCAGATAACTAAAACGAAAAATTCACTAGGGTTCAACAGGAGACATAAAGCTGAAGAAATAACTGGTGAATTTAAAGATAGGTCAACTGAAACTACATAGTGTAAGAAATAGAAAAATGTGTGACAAAAAGTGAACAGGGGGCAACCCACTTAGGACCCCTTCTGTCTCTCTCTCAGACAGAAGCTTTTTCTCTCAATAAATATATTCTGCTCTTAACCTCCATTGTTCCTAAAATTCATTCTCCAATTTTAGAGAACACAAATTCATACTGGACATCTAGTAGGTTGGAAGTTTCTATTCCCTGTATCATCTGGAGGTCTTCCACCAAGATCACTGGACAGAGGTTAAGAATTTACTTTTGCTTCATGGACTCTAGACTGGGACTTGTTTAGGTAACAAATTTTTATGCTTCAAATTTTATTATGTCTTTGCCCATTGCTTGTAATTGCTCATGCTTTGTCTGTTACAGTTTTGTTAAATGATGATAAATCTAAGTTAAAACATGGGAAGCTTTTAAGGTTATGATACTTTTTTTTTTCCAGCACCAGGATCAAACTCATGACCTTGCACTTGCCAGGCAAGTGCTTAGGCCACTGAGCTAAATTCCCGGCCCTTGTCTTTTTGAGACAGGGTCTCACTATGCCGTTCAGGCTGGCCTTGAGCTCACTTTGTAGTGCAGGCTGGTCTGGAACTCACAACAATCCTCCTGTCTCAGCCTCCCGAGTACTGGGATTACAGGTGTGTGCTACCAGGCCCAGTAAGGTTATGATACTTTTTTAATGGGATATTTTTATTCCTGTTTCATTCTTGCACGTGTTGCATTTGAGTTAGTTACTACATTTAGCAGTGCCCCTTGCTTGACTTTATTTAGCACTAGAGAGAGTAATGTTAGAACACCCCCAGCAGACTTCAATATAAACTTCTGTAAAATGGGTCTTCTTGATGTGGGCTAGGAGAACCAAGAAGCAAACCCTTCCCATGAACCAGTGGCAGTCATGGGCCAGGAGGAGAACCAAGAAGTTAATCTCTTCCTGAGAGCCAGCTAGCACATGGGCTGGGAGAAGAGCCAAGGACCCTGCCCTGCAGTAAGCAACCAGTTGATTCGGAGAAATACTGGCTGAGATGATAGCTACTGAAGTGAAAAAACAACTTAATGCTTGTATTGTTTGATTGACTTTGTAGGACTAAAGCTGGTAGTCTGAGCATCTAGTTAGAAGATAACAATATGCAGTATAGCAACTATGGGGGATTTCCTTCTGAAAGTGGTAGCCATTGTTAATTCCCTATTACCTTGTTTTAAAGTCCTGAACTGCTTTCATTGTTTGGTTTGATTTGGTTTTATTCCATTTTGTTTTGTTTGATTTTATTATATCTGAGGGTATGGGCAGCTACTTTGAATATAACAAGAGATATATTACAGTAGCCATTGTTGATTTCCTATTGAAGACCTGTATTGTTTTCACTGTTTTGTTTTGATTGGTTTTATTCTGTTCTGTTTTGTTTGATTTTATTATGTCTGATGGTATGGGCAGCTATTCTGAAGATAACGAGAGGCATTATGGTAGCCATTGTTGATTTTCTTTTTTTTTTTTTTTTGCAGCACCAGGGATTGAACTCACAACCTTGCGCTTGCCAGGCAGGCACTTAGGCTGCTGAGCTAGATCCCCAGCCCTTGTGTTTTTGAGACAGGGTCTCACTATGTCGTTCAGGCTGGCCTTGAGCTAACTTTGTAGCCCAGGCTGGTCTCAAACTCACAACAATCTGCCTGTCTCAGCCTCCCAAGTGCTGGGATTACAGGCGTGAGCCACCACGCCCAGCTCCATCCACTGTTGATTTTTTATTGTCTTGTTTTGGAGTCCTGTATTGCTCTCACTATTTTATTTTGGTTGGCTTTATTCTACTTTGTTTTGTTTGGTTTTGTTCTCTTTAAAAAAAAAAAGTGAACAGAGCCTTCAGGATTAGGAACCAGTGGAACATCATCAAGCATACCAATTTATGCATTATGAGAATCTCAGAAGGAAAGGAGAGAGGAAAAGAATAGATGTATCTTCGTTATCTAAAATCTGAAAACTTCTCATGTTTGTTTTTTCAGACTAGGTCTATGTAGTTCACACTGGCCTTGAACTCACTATGTAGCCCAGGCTGACCTTGAACTTGTAGTGATCCTCCTGCCTCACACTCCCAAATGCTGGGATTACAGGCATGTGCCACTATGCCTGACATTTTTTTGTTTGTTTTTCACTTTTTATGGAGAAAGGGTCTTACTACATTGTCCAGGCTGGTATTGAACTCCTGGGCTCAAGTGATCTTTCTACTTTAGCCTCCTCAGTAGCTGAGATTGCAGGCACTCACTATTGTGCCTATCTTGAAAATTTTTTCTTAAAAAATTTCCTAAATTTGATAAAAGACATGAATCAACACAATAAAGCTCAACAATCTCCAAGTATGATAAACTCAAAAAGATCTAAATCAAGATATATCATGGTAGCTGGGCATGGTGGCACACACCTGTAATTCCAGGACTTGAGAGGCTAAGGCAGGATTGCTCTGAGTTCAAGGCCAGCCTGAACTGCATAGTGAAACCCTACCTCAAAAAGACAAAAAAAAAAAAAAAA
>RJWT010055369.1:0-10172 GCA_004365215.1 Cuniculus paca
AAAAAAAAAAAGTCAAATCCACTGAATCAAAGAGCAGGTCGGTTGTTGCCAGGGACCGCAGGGAGGGAGAGATGGGAAGCTGCTGATCAACAGACATAAGGTTTTAGTTAAGCGAGATGAGTAAGTTCTAGATTTCTGCTGTAAAACATTGCGCCACTAGTTAACCACACTGTACATTTAAAAATTTGTTGAGTAGAGGTCTTGTTAAGCGCTCCTACTACAGTAAAATATAGGGAAAAAAGCAAGAGATTTCAATATTTATATTAGAATTTACTGAGATAAGTAAGTTTTGCTTCTTTCAAAGCAAGTTACTTTAGAAGTGCTCATTCTTGTATTTTTTGGCTCAGTCTTGGAACTCCTTTTTTCTTTTCTTTTGTTTCCTTTTTTTTGGAGACAGGGCCTCACCATGTAGTGCAGCCTGGCCTTGAACTCACAGTGATCCTCTTGCCTCAGTGTTCCACGGCATGCACTACTGTGCCTGGTGGAACTTCCTCCCAGAACGAATCAGTGCTAGGACACCTTTTTCATTATCAGAGTAGTCTGCTTTTTAAAAATAACATTCATTTGGAAGTATAAATTCTGGAATGGTCTGCAAAGAATTTACATAGGCACACTGCACATCTTTTTTCTGATGCTGCTTTACATACAGAGGTCTGTGGTCCTCGCTGTCACTGAAAACATGAGGCAAGGCATTAGAAGCTCTGGCTCTGCCTCCAAAACCCCATGGGGCCTGGGCAGGCCACTCACCTGCTCTGGGCCAAACAAGCGAGAGAGGGAAAGGGGCTGGGTGATGCTAGGTTCCTTTCAGCCCTAACATGTTATGGTGATTTTAGAAAATTTGTAAAATCTTTTCTCTCCTTCCCCTCATTTTTTGGGGGTACTAGGGACGGCACCCAGGGCTTCAGCACGTTACCACTGAGCTACATCTCATAAAGTCTGCTTTCCAGAAAAATGAAAAAAAAAAAAATGATGTGGAAACTGCTCTGTGGGACAAATACTAAGAAATACTTTCTACTTTTTTGTTTTAACTATGAAAAGGATGATGCCAGTGATGCAGTGGTAAAAGACACAGAGCAATGAAAGAAATGCTTCACAGGTCAGAAAGAATTTTCACTACATGGTAATCATCTTCAGGAAGGGAATATTATGGTACATCTGCCCAGAGCAGAAGACCACAAAGCTCTGGCCCATGAGAGGAGAGCTGGAGAAGGCCTCCAGGAAAGAAAGGCAAAAATAAATAAATAAATAAATAAATGCACGCATGCTAGATGATTCCAGTGACACGAAGGAATCTAGAAGTCAAATCCACAGAATCAAACACAACCACATCAGTCAATGAAGCCAGCACAATGGGTTATAAAAGAAAGTTTTGGAGGTGCAAATATCTGTACACTGTGAGCTTCTGTTGTAGCAAAACCTCCAATTTGTGACTATTAGCAACTCAAAGGAAGAGGATTAACTTCCCACCTGTCTTTTAAGGAGGGCGGCAACATGGGTACACGGGTTCTTATCTTTTCACTTAATCACTGCAGAAGGCAGCATTCCAACATACTATGACTTCCAGTTTAATAAGTGAATTTTTTCTCTCATAGTTTTACTCCCAGAAAAGTATGAGATGAGACAGGCCTAGTATATAGGGCCAGATCACTCGTGGCTCTGTAGGCCTCATTAAGAATTTTCTTCTTTTTCCTGAGAACATAGGAATCCACTGATGGGTTATTAAGTGGGGGAATAACCAGGTTTCATTTCAAAGGTCATCTGCTGCAGAGAACAGACATGTGGGAGACAGATGCTTGAATGCAGAACATGCTCCTGCTGGTGGTCTGCTGAGTGGGTATCAGTCAAGGTCCACCCAGGAGATTGAAACCTCTCATTATTTTAACAGAGAAGTTTTAATATAAAGGATAATATAAAGAATGGACAACTGGGTAGAAAGTTACTAACTACTCACTGAATAGGCAAAAAAAAGAGTATGTGCATTAAATACTACAAGGTACAAACTACCCCAGGGCTGGGGAAATAAAAGGAAGAGGCTTTGAGGAAAGACCATGGACCTCACAGCAGGGGACTTTGGTCTAGTACTACCACCACCTCAGCGGGTGCTACGAAGCTGGTCCTGTAAGCACTGGAATAACGAATAAAAAGAATTCAGCTGCTACAGGAAGGAACTGAGCTGGGGCAAGGAAGTGGTGTTCAAAGGCCCCAGCTGCAGCAGACTGGAAGAAGCAAGTTCCTTCCGCCTTCTCTGGTCATGCAGTCAACCTCTCAGGTCCCCTGCTAGCATTACCTAACAAACAGCCAGGTGGGGACCTCCAATGTGGTTGGCAGAAGCCCTTTTGCATCACAAAACAGAGCAGAGAAGGATGGGCTCAGAGCTGAGAAACACTTAACAACTGATAAATCACAAAACACATGGCTAACAAACTTTTCTCCGGTTATAGTTTTGTTCCAACAAGACTGAAACTCCGACTAACCAAATATATCAAATCTAGAAAACTAATGGCTGTGAAGGGAATCAGTATTTTGTATGCCACTAAGAAAAGGGGCTTCCAAGGGCTAGACATGTAGCTCAGTGGTAGTGCTTCTGTAGCATGCATGAGGCCCTGGGTTTAATCCCAACATCACCAAAGAAGGTGCCAATTATTAAAAGATACATCCTTAATTCAAGGATGTTAGAAGGTAAAGAAAAAATAGCTAAGTATTCTTCGGTTATGTCAAATTTAATCAAATTATTTCTGTAAAGGCTGTTACTGAAAAAATAGCTAGGCAACAGGGAAATACTGGAGCCAGGACTATAGCTCAACAGTAGATCACAAGTTTGGCATAAGTGAGACCCTGAGTTTTCTCCCTCCCGTCAAAAAAAAAGAGCAACATACTGAAAAAACTGCACATACTCGTCATTTTTATACTACACAAAGGTCCTGCAGATCCCTCACTCAGCTCCTTCCAGTGGTAGCATCTTATATTAACTGTAGGACAACATTATGACTAGATGTCTGACACTGTAAGATTCATCAAATCTTGTATTTCACCAGTTTTACATACTCATCACTGTGTATCTGTATACATTCTGTTCTATGTGATTTCTCATATTCATGTAACCATGACCCTAATCAATATACAGAACGATTCCATCACAAAATCCATTATGCTACTCTTTGATAGCCACAGATATGCCAATCCTTGCCTATATTATTTTTTAAGGAAAACAGCTTGCATCTTATTTTACCATTATTTGTCTTACAAGTTCCAGAGGGTTTTTTATTTTTCTGAAGTGGGGTGATACTGGGGATTCATTGTGGTCCCAGGGGGCGTTTTACCACTGAGCGACATCTCCAGCATCTACAGCCCTTTTTAAATTTTTTATTATGAGACTGTCTCACTAAGTTGCCCAGACTGGCCTCAAATTTGCAACTCTCCACCTCAGCCTCTGTGGTAGCTGATGTGTTACAGGTATGCATCACTGTGCCTCTCTATTTTTCCATATTTACAGAGCGATTAATGAAAATACTTCACTTAGCTTGGGTTAGCTATTATTCCTTATGCAGCAGTACAGTGCAAGATGGGTGAAGCCTTCTCCAAATGAGGAAATCTTATTTTTTAAATAGGAGACAGCAGCTTCCAAATCCCACTCTCCTTACCCATCTGAACATTTTTTCCATGTGGTGTCCTGGGCACTCTCCGCCTCCCACGGCACTGCACACTGCTTGCTATGATAGCTGCTACCATTACTGTGACTGTTACTTGCCCGATCATGCCCCTCTCGGTCCAGTCTGTCATCTTCTGACACACTTTCACAAAGTGGCCAGAGTGATTTTTATAAAAGCGAAATTCACACACGTCGTTTGCTCGCTTGAAATTTCTTTTGGCTTTGCCCTGGTTTTCCAGATTGAGTCCCCTCTGCCTGTTGTACTTGGCTTGTCACAGTTTGGCACCCACCTGGTTTCCAGTCCTTTTAGGTCCAAGTCAGGAAATCACTTGCCATCTGTATCCCCTGAGCCTTCACTTATTATACCCATCAGAGTCAGGGCTCTGCCTCCTTGGTGAAAACTTCCTTGATGGCTCCACCGCAGGTGTCCCTTTCACCAAGAGTGTGCGCTCGCTCGCGCGCTTTCTCACTCTCTCTCTGTCTCTCTCTCTGGTAAAATACACGTCCCATGAAATTTACCATGTTAACTCTTCCCAGTGGTAGTGTACTTAAGTGGCATAATTACTGTCATTCCTCAGGATCTGTAGGGGACTGACTGATTTCAGGACCCCTCTCAGATACCAACAACTGAGGATGCTCAAGCCACTTACATAAAATGTGCAGTATTTGCATGTGACCTATGCACATCCTCTTGCACATTTAAAAAATCTCTAGATTACAGATTACTTATAATGCCAAATATAACGTTTATGCTATGAAATAACTACTGTGTTGTTTAGGAAATAAAGACAAGGAAAAAAAAGCCTATACATGTTCAATACAAATGCATTTTTCCAAATATTTTCTATTAGTCATTGTTGAATTCATGGATGTGGAATTCACGGATACTAAGGGCCAACTGTATTTCATTCAGCTTTACTATTAGTATATTTCCCTAGATGCAGCATGCAGTGCAATACATACGTTTTCTATGGAAGACAGGAAGGAGAATATAAGTTACAAATTAGAGAAAATACTGACTCTCAGCAGGGCAGGATGGCACACGCCTGTAATCCTGGTAATGGGAGTTTGAAGCAGTGGGATAGCAAGTACGAGGCCAGTGTAGATTATGCAACAGACCCTAGCTCCAAAAAGAAGAAAGACGAACTTTCATGTCTCATTTAATAATTAAGACCCAAGTGTCTGCTATGGTGGCCACTGGGTTAAACTTGAATTAAATTTAAAATTAGTTCTTCAGCTACCTTTCTGAATGGCACAGGTACAGAATATTTCCATCTCAGAAAGTTTAATGGACTGCACTGCTTAAGTCTTCAGAGAAGGTGGAAACATCTAGCTGGTAAAGGGCAAGGCATACAGGCAGGAGCAAAATCAGCCAGCCAGCTCAGAGGAAACTATTCATGCTACAAGCACGCAGAAACGCAGTACACACAGACCACAGCCTTGGCCACTATCCATACCCAAAGGCTACAAAAATTCCAAACTGATCTGCTCCCAAAAGTATGCATTTAAAAAATAATAAATACTGGTAGTATGATCTCTAATGAAAGTGCAAGCAACAGTGAATACAGACGCTAAGAATGGAGTGGTCAAGAGGCCAAGAGGTTGAGGGAGAACAGCAAGGCCTCTCTGCTGAGTGCCGCATGACATTTTAAAGAACAGATGTCAGCTAGGGTTACCATCAGGGTTTCTAACAAGGTCTAAGGTCACAGCATTGGTAGGTGGCAGAGCCAAGATTCGAATACAGGTCTGCTTCCCAGAGCCCACGATCTTGACCACTCCACTAGACTGAGGAAGTTGCAGCAGATAAGTCTGTAACTGTAAGATAAGCAGGGTTTTGTCCTTCAGGGAGTATTTGGACTTTTATCTTAGTGAGGAACCACAGAAGGAATCTACTAAGCAAAACAAACAACAGAATTTACACTTTAGAGACGCAACATCTGAAGAGAAGGAGGTTATCTGGCAGGAGGAGAGACAAAGGAAAGGTAAGGAGGCAGCAGATAAATGAGGCTTTGCAACTAGCTCCAATTAGTTCCCTTCCCAGAGCCTCAGTTTCCCTGCATGTAGGGAGGTGAAGGATTGACCCCTCCAAGCATGCTGCCACAGCTCTCCTGGTGACACTCTCCTGCTGTAAGGACAAGGTAGGGTTGGTGCAAAGCACAGCCTACGGGTCCAGAGCAGGGTAGAGTCTAAGGTATCCTGTGTGAAGCAAAATTTACAGGCGGCCATTGGTTTGGACAGAGCTCCTGTACTAACTAGGCCCATCTGGTCAAAGCAACGTGGAGTCAGGCAAAAGCTGCAAGCCAAAACTGAGTTCTTTATCTGACCTGAGAAATCAGTGAGAGATTAACGGTCAAATCTACCAAACAAGCCAGCTTTAGCTGGTATAAGAGAATTCCCTCTGCTTTAACCTTTACAAGGAAAGTTAACTTTGAACAACCAAAACCAATGTGTCTTTACTTGTGCTTCAGCCTTCTTTGTCTGTAAACCAACCTCTTCTGCTTTGCTCATTAGAACATACCTATTTTACGGAATGAGATGTTACTGACTCTAGAATCACAAATAAAGGCCATTAAGATCTTTAAAGTAAATTTGAGGCAGTTTTGTGTTTTGAAAGTTCTGGTGACTGACAAGAGAGGCAGTGCCGATGATTCCAGAGACCCCTTCGGAAATGCAAGGGAGTGCTACCGATTCCTTTTTTGAGTGAAGTCCCCTGGCTTCCTCACAGAGACTGAGGGCTGTACATTCCTCTTGGGCCGGACTACATTCTCCTTGCACTGAATCCCCTGACCTTTTCGGCTTTCAAATCCAGGATTAGTCTGTGCAGTGAGAGAGTATCTGACCTTTGTGTTTCAGTAGCTGAGGGGTCACTGGCAAGGGCTACTGTTTTTAAGGTAACTGACAGTGGTTGTGGTTAAGTGGCGATTCCTGCAGGGGGCAAATACCAGCTTTGGAATTCCCAGGTATCTGGGTTCTATCTTCATTTATTTTTCTTTCACACTCAGATGTCTGAATCAGACAGAAACTGGGAAATCACTGACCAAGGGAATCTCAAAACCACAACCTGATGGAGAGCAGTTTGAGCACTTAGAAGCTATTAGAGAAATTGTCATAAAAAAAAAAAAAAGACTCTCATGGTTAGGATAGGCTGGTCACTAACTAAACTAATTGATCATCCATCAGTCTTCAGAAAATGTCTATGCAATAAGGTACACCGTGAACGCACTACATGACCCAACCCCGTAGCAACTCTCACTTTAGTTTTAATCTCGGAGAGATCCAAGGTTCAAAAATACGATCCACAGCTGGGCACAGTGGCTTATGCCTGTAATGCTCGCACTCTGAGAAGCTGAGGCAGGGGAATTGAAAGTTCAAACTCAGCCTGGGCAATGTGGTGGGACCTTATCTCAAATTTTAAAAAGGGCTGGGGATGTAGCTCAGTGTGAAGGCCATGGGTCTGATCCTCATAGGTACATACATACAAGCCTTAATTTCTAAAGAACTGATATTCCATCTTCCTGCTACACTTCCCCTTTACATGGATCAATATTAGGCCCCGAAAGCTGCAAATATTTACAAAAATGGCAAAAACCTTACTAAAGATAATTTAAAATTACAATGGCCATTATACTGAACATTCCAGATGAGTACGACTGTGCTTAAGATTGACTTTCTTCCATAGAGAAGTTCTGCTGTTTGTCTTCGTTCTTTTGGTCCTGAGGACTGGGCTTGACAGTCCATCTGCTGGGGTTATGAGGCTTCACCTGCAGGTGGTCAAACAAAGGCTGGGAACCCCAAGGCTGGACAGAAATGTGTGCTGCACCCCATTTGTGCCTAACATACCAATTCTTGACTGCTCTCAAGGCACTCAAGTCTCTCTTGGTTACTTTGGGAGTGGCTCTTGATTGCTGAAAGACTAAAAGGGATTGATTTAAACCACCCTTCCTCATGGTCATTTTTGTTTTAACTAGGCTTCATATGGTAGTGAATTTTTCACATTGTTTGGCAAGATAAAGGTTTGGGGTTTTTCAGCTGCTAACCAGGTAACTGCTTGCCTAAGTAGGCTTGGAAGACCCAAAAGCTGGTTTTATTTATTTTTATCTTATTTACTAACTGTAAGATTTCAATAGAAAAGGGCAGGCACAGACGATCATTAAGGCTTCTGTACTAGAGAATCTACAGTGGCAAAGTAAACGTTCTAAAGCAAGACTGCCCCCAAGAACAAGCTATTGACTTTGTCTAGAATAAACCAGACTCTCTTACTCAACTCACATTTTGAAGTCTTATCAACAGATTAGGAACAGTAAAACAAAATGACTGACATGGTGAAAGAAAATCTAATGTGGGAAACATTTCCATCTGGCTCAATTACTTAGATGCCAAGAAAAAAAATAAAATGAACAGGAGATGGGCATATTGTAGTTTCAACAAAAATGTGAAAAGCTTTTACATGCCAGTAAAAACCCCTAGAGCAGACTCTTGAGACACACTATCATGTCCACAGTGGCAGAAACCACCTTGATCCAAAGTCACGGGACAAACAAGGATCGCCAAGCCTTTCTCTACCCTGAGATTCAAGCATCTCTCATCTACAAAGAATTCGAAACACATTTGAAAATAAGTATTTGGTGCTTGAATTACTTTTTGGATGGAGACATTTCTGTTACTTTTTCCATTCTTGAAAACAATAAAACTTGTGAGTAATTTCTAAATTTAGTTATTATTAAATATTTAATACATACAAAAGAACTTTGTGCATCCATTACTCATCTCAAGGTACAGAACTTTGGAGAACCCAGAAGCCCTTGTATCATGCCCCCTTCTCATATTCCATTAGTTAACTACTTTTTAACGAATTTAGCATCCTCTTGATTTACTACATAATGCTTTGTATCCCAGACAATACTTCAGTATTATATATTTTTGAATTTTACAAGTGTAATTATCCTGCTCTATTCTGCAATTAACTTTCTTAATGCTATGTTCTTAAAGTACACTTATGTTGAGAAATATTAGCTGTAGTAGTCCACTTATGAAAAAGCCATAAAGAACTACCCCATTCTCCTGATGTGCATTTAGGTATCCAATTTTTACCACTACAGGCCATGTTGTTACAAATATCCTACTACTTGTCTCTTGTACATACACATTTACAAGAGTTCTTCAGAGGGGTAAATACGTGCCCACAAATGAACCTGCTGATCATACAGTGTTTTCCAACCTTACCGGATATTTTCCATCTGCCTAAATTTACTAACATGTCAAGGAAAAAAAATGAACATATTGTTGCTTTGATAAAAATGTGAATAAGAAAAAAAAATTTTTTGAATAAGCACCAACCTGTAATCCCAGCACTCTGGGAGGCTAAAGCTGGAGAATCACAAATTTGAGGCCCAGTTAGGTAACCTAGTGATTTAACAAGACCCTGTCTTAAAAAATAAAGACATTGCTTTTTTTTTATTTTTTATTTTTTGCAGCACTGGGTATCAAACTCATGACCTCATGCTTGCCAGGCAGGCGCTTAGGCCACTGAACTAAATCCCCGGCCCTTGTCTTTTTGAGACAGGGTCTCACTATACCGTTCAGATTGGCCTTGAGCTCACTTTGTAGCCCAGGCTGGTCTCGAACTTGCAACAATCCTCCTGTCTCAGTCTCCTGAGTGCCGGGATTACAGGTGTGCACCACCAGGCCCAGCTAAGACTCTGTCTTTTCAAAACAGAGGTTTCACTATGCAGTTCAGGCTGGCCTTGAACTCACTTCATAGCCCAGGATGGGCCCAAACTTGAGGCCATTCTCCTGCCTCAGCTTCCCGAGTACTGGGCTTACAGGCATGCACCACCAAGCTGAGCTTCAAAAATTTCTTAAAAAGGTCTGAGGATGTGGCTCATACAAAGGCCTTGGGTATGATCCACGGTACCACTATGCCATTTTCCAAAGTGGTTAAAACAATTTACATTCCCTACCAGAAAAATATAAGATTTCACTGCTTCATATCCTTAATACGACTTGGTATTTTCAAGTATTTTTCTTCTTTTTGAAACAAGGTTTTTCTTTGAAGCTCAGGCTGATCTTGAACTCACAATCCTGCTTTGGCTTCTTGAGTGCTGGAATTATAGGCAGGTATCATTACATCTGGATCCAAATCTTTTAATGTTTGACAATTTAGTGGATATAATACATGATAACTCATTGTGGCTTCATCTGCATTTCTTTGGTCTAATTAAGTTGGATTTCCTGTACTGTGAAATTCCCATTTGTCTATTTTTTCCTATGTGGTCTTTTCCTGATTAATTCTGAGTTCTTTACTTGTATTCTAGATACAAGTCCTTTGGTTCTGTGTGTGTGTGTCTGCAGTCCTGGGATGGAATCCAGATCCTCAGGCATGGTAGGCAAGCATTCTACCTCTGAGCTGCATACCCAGCCCTAGATACACATCCTTTGTTGATCACATGTGCTAATTTTTCTCTTTTAAGTTTCTCTCTGATTTTCATTATATTGTCATTTGATGAATATAAGTTTTCATTAT
>RJWT010055370.1:0-10185 GCA_004365215.1 Cuniculus paca
TGTCCAGACCTCAAAGGGAAAGTGGTACTTCTGTTCTTAGCCATTCAGCTGCATATCTATAGAAAAAATTAAGGTCACACATACATGAAATACAAATGATTTCATAAAAACTAAATTTTTAAAAGATGCTTACATGATCTCAGAAAAAATTAAAATTCTATTAACTATGAAAACTGTACAAACTTAGAAACACATATTGTATAATGAACACCAGTATTTCAAACTCAGGTCTTTGGATTTTATATAACGTAAATAGAACATACCTGTAGTTTAGTTAAATGTTAAAAAAATAGAAGAAAAAAGCAAAACTATCTGGTTAAAGTAGAACCTGTATGAAAAACTGAATACTAAAGGTATATGCTATCTGAACAGCATAAATTTAGACAAAGTAGCTCAGATTAAAGGAGTGATCATATATACTTAAAAGTCTATATTTGATCATTTAAGAACGGCCTCAAAGAAAGAAAAAAAGGGTATTTCAGCATGTGATCTGGAAGAAATTTTAGCATCACAGGAAAAATCTGACTTTCTTCTGATGCTTAGTAATATAAAGGAAAAGGGTTGAACAAAAAAACTGTAAAATTGTCACACATCGCATGAATAATGATTCTAGATTTTAAAAGAAAAGTTCGTGGAGGTTTTATCTTTTACATTATAGAAAGAGTAAAATAAAAAAGTATTCAGCAAGTAGAACATAAACTATCATTTCACCTTTAAGAAATGTGTATATAAGGTAATAAATTAGACAAAGTCCAGGAATTTTTATTTAGAAAAGTTTAAGTTACAGTCTTTGATTTTTTTTAACTCCATCCTGAGTGTGCTAACATTGCCCTTCTGAATGATGACTCTGTGGCCACAAATACAACCATGAAAATAAGCAGGCTACACAAGGGAGGAAAAGTCACAGAGAAAACCTTCAACTTTCCATGCCACAATCGACCAAGCTGTGAATCTCTGAAATGAAGTATGTTTCAAAGTGATTAAATGAACACAAATATTCTCTCTCCTAATGAAACGCCTTTGATTAACATGCCAAACATACGCTCCTAACTTCGTGTATTTTCATAGTCCAGGAGTATTCTCACCCGGCTCCTCCTCTCTGGCTTCTGGTACCTGTTCTGGCTTCTGCCTTTCCTCTATCATGGCTGTTCCTCCAGGTCCACCTGAAGTCCTGCTTGTCCTTCAACACTGGAACCAAGGAAATCAAACCTCACTCAGTAGCCCTATACCTATTTCCAGGGACAGTTCAGCCTCCCTTTTTCACTCAGTAAGGACACAGGTTCTGATCTTAATATGCAGCTAAAACTGACATTCGACAGTGCAAGAATTATACTAGAATCATAAACAAACAATTCTGAAGAACCGTATTTCCCCCAAGAGTTCACAGATTGAATATTTTTCATTTTCTCCACCAAAAAAACAAAAATCATGAAAAGTTTCCCAGGGAAACTTTACAAAGACTTGTTAGGAAAATAAAATGGAAAAAAGGAAAAAAAATTTTGAAACAGCCAAAGCTAGGCAGGCAGCAAGAAAACGAAAGCTATTGTAGAAAACTGAGAGGATACTGAATTGAGACCCTATGAAGTAGGAATAAAAACGAGAAAAAGAACCCAGAATTAAGAAACAGATACAGCAGGAATGAGTCATCTGCTCCTAGATTTCAGGTTTAATTACTCATCTGGGTATCTGCTGTCACTCAACAGGATGTCAGTTACAAGCACTAATTTAAAGAACCAATCTTTATGAGACTGATGTTGAGTTTAAAACTGGATACACGGAGACTGAGGTGTCTGCAGATTGTACAAAGAGACACAAGCCTTGTGGTAACAGTGAAGCTCTGAAGGTAAGAGATCTGCTACCTTGTCATCTTGGGTGGATACTTGTGAATGGGTTTTCCATCCAAAGAAGGATAAATCCTGACTGAGAGACAAAGTGGTTTCTCCGAACATAAATATTTACGAGACAGGTAGAAGAGCAAGTGAATGAACCGAAAGAAAGACAAGGCATGTACGATGAGGAGACACAAGATAACAAAAGTGGAAAATGTCATTCATTTACCTAATATTTACTGTGGGCTCAATATGGGGTCCCACTGGGCACAGAGAGGGCACAGGACCCAAAACAAGTGTCCCCACGCTCTGACAAGTCAATGATCATTAGTGAGCTGGTAAAAGCATTTCCAGCCACCCAGGGCAGTGAAATAAACAATGAATGGGTGGTAAGGAATACAGACTGCATTCTTCCAGAGTGAGAGCTGGAGCAGCAGTTAGACGTTGACTTTGGGCCAGGGAAAGGTTTTGCTAAGGGAAGAGAGATTTTAAAGAAGGAGTAAACAGAAAAGAAAAAGGGGAAGGGGGAGAGACTATGATTGAAAAAGAGAATGGGGGGTAATATTTACAGCTAGGAAGAAAGGAAGGAAACACGCATGTATGGAATACAGGTGGATGCAAGAAGGGACTGGAGGCCAGTGGACATCTTTGATGAGAAACGATCATCCTCTGAAAAGGGGCAGGGAGTTTAACGTAGAGAGCTGGATGAGATGGGGGGTAATACACCCACTACGGGTGTGGGACGAGCAGGCTGGGGACAAAAAGCAGCTCACCTCTGCAAGGGTCAGTGCCTAGGACTACGGGTCACCAGTGCACAAGGTGATCATCTGTGCACTTGCCTTGCTTCCCGAGATTTATCCTAAGCAAGGGTATCTCACACAGTACCTTCTCCCAGAGGGCATTCAAAATGTGGTCTTTTAAAATCCTGCCACACGTTTGAGAACTCTAAACATCAGAAAAAATTTCAACAATTTAGGTACTTAGTAAGACCATTATCCTATTTCATCAATTCCAAAATTAAATTTTTTTATCAATTGGTCATTTAATGTGTGCTTCTGTTTCTCCCTTAGTCCTGGAATAAATGAAAATGATGAAGCTTCTGTGCTAGGAATGTCTGACTTCACCACAAGGGCCCCTGGAACTCTGAAAGAGTTCTAAGTAGAAACTGACATAAAGAAATCTGTATTTTGAACTATTTACTATATTTTTGTATTGATTTTAATAAATGATCGATACTCATTTTTCTAAATTTAAAATCCATAAAACTTGAAAATAACTGAAATTCTATCAATTATTGCATTAAAGTGGATCATCTGTAAATTATAAAACAAGCTTACCACTGAACTATTAAAAATGTTTTTCAAGTTTAATATAAAAAGACAGACTTGAGTAGAAAAGAAGTTGAAGATGTCCTCTGTATTGATCTTATTTTCCATTTTAAGTGTGATTTAATAAGCCTAATTAAAGGGCCATCAGTAAGTTTGACATTTTATTGACTTTTAGCCTGTATTCTTAGTATCTACAAGTCATAAACTACCCTTGAGTTTATATTGTTTTATCAAATGCAGTGATCTACAATAACTAAGTCAACTTTCTAATCTGTCATGAAATGATTACTTTAAATGCAATTTAACTCGTAATAAATTTCTGGACCTTATCAAAAGATCTATTTATAAAAGAAATATAAAACAAAACTGTATGATTCAAAAATAGTACCTAACAAATGTTTTGCTCCTGTAGGATTCAAGTCACTCCAATACCCAAATGACTTGCCAATCCTCCCTTTATCCACACTCCTTCCCCTTTCCCCCTAAATCTATGAAATTTTACCCTGACTTTGAATTTTTACTAACTAGAGAATTTTTTAAATCCTGACCTTCTTCACCTGCCACCAACAATCCCCACTTGCAATGAAAGAGATGCAAATAAAAAAAGTAAAGATCTAGCATGGGATTCATACAGATAGAGGGTCTTGTGAAGACAAGGCCCCAATAATTACACTGCTGGGTGCTCACGCCACAGATTTCTGTTCCTTTTAATTATGTATTCTTTGAATGTTGCCCACTCAAAACACCGATGCTTTGGAACATAACCATCTTCTTCCTCTTTCATTTTATAAATACCAGTAAGACACTAACCAAAAACATAAAATACTAAACAACTCAAATATTCAATTTATTATATATACTGGAGTCTATCTTCCATTACTGTCAATCTCACTGCCAGATACTAGCTACTGGACCTACAGACTGAATGCTGTTCTGCCTAAAGATCAAGCATTAACTTACATTTACTTAAACATAAATTTCAATACACAACTACAGAATATCTACTGTATTGGAAGATGAGGTCCAATAACTTAGAGATAGCTTCAGGAATGCAATGGCAGCAACTATGAAATGTGTAGAAGAAGCAAAAAAATATATAAAAAAACTTCCTCCTTTACTTGTATAATTAACACTATTTTTGAAATAAGTTTGAGTCTGGTTCCCATCACAAATGATTCAAGTAAATAAAACACAGCCACATTGTCGCCTAGAACTTAAGAAAAAGCATTATCATAAAATGTTATCCACAAGAAAAGTCCATTTTAAAACATACTACGTCAAAATGAAACATTAAAGGAAAACATACAACCTAAATTAGAACCCAAATGGCAACACAACTAAGTACAGCGTGCTACTATATGCTCTCGCCTTTCACTCTTAACAGCCTGAAGATCGCCGAGATTGGAGCAGAGAAAGTCCTAGCGCTATCATTCACCACGTAGTGTGTCCACTGCCTCAACTTCAGTTCCCGTGCCAACCACCACTGACAGAAACCCTCAGGAGATAATATACAGGGCCTGGAGAATTCTCTGGAAGTACACTATGTCTAAAACACAAACTCTCTAAACAAAGTCGTTAAGAAAAATATTTCCAAAACTTATATTTAAATTTGGAATCTCACAGTCATCATCAGTTTTTATTTGCTGTTGCTTTTAAGGCTTTTCAGTCAAGAGCAGGCGTCAGCATACAGGCATTTTATGGCCCATAGTAAGCACTAATGCAACACAGATATTCCTCAAGAGCCTACCTAGTTAACCACTGTACACTGTTATAGACTTGGTTATAATCAAGGTACACTGTTAAAGACTTATGACCCATTTTTTTGGTGCAGTCAGTACATCTTTTTATAGAGCCTTAATGTCTTTTTTCTACACTCTGTACAATATATGCAGTGCTGTAATTTTTGGTTGTAATGTGCAGTACTATAGTTTTATATTCTGTTGTACACTACAGTACTACATAGAAGCATTACACAAACAAAAGTCATCAAAAGTTGGAGTTACTCTGGAACGCTTCTTTGTTCTGAATGTTATAATGTACATACTATATGCAATTCCTCATTTAGCAACCAATTCAATTAAGGACCTAGTCGTAGGACAGCAACAGGGTCATTAAACAAGGGATGTCTATATTAGTTACAATTACGACATTATTTCCACTGAAATGTAGTTTTCTATATACATAACTGATATGCATACTCATTAAAGTCTAATAAGCAGTGAATAAAAATTACTGACCACCTGGATAAAATGCAGCCTTAGGACCATTCTATTTCTAACAACATTCAGCAAATAATCCAATGTGAAACAACCTGATGGTTTCTGATCCATTCATTAAATGTACAACTGATATTGCAAATGGTGCCCTATATGGTATTTCTTCCTTTCTAGTATGGAAAATGGATTAGCAACATTATTCCATTATAAAATTAAGACAACAGCAAGTGTTTTAGCATGTAACTTCTTTCTCCTTTGTTTTGTGATAAACGATGCTTAGGGATATCACACAGTTTAATTTCTTTATCTACACTCATAGTCTGCAGTGTACCTGCACTCATAGTCTGTGCAGTGTTTGGTACCACATGTTTGGTTTGCTTGATAAAGGCTATGTCTTTACCTTGATAAGAGAAATGGGTGAAATAGGCAGCTCCCCATTTAACCTGGCACACAGAACTTAGGCACCTGGAGCAGAGCAGGGTTTCTGAGGCACTCACAGAGTAAGGACGGGATACACCGATGACAGAGTCTGTATGTGACCTACCAAAATACAAGTGTTCTCTTGGGTCAGAAGAAAACCTTGTGTGAAACAGGTAGCATCAAGTTCTAATCAGTCTTCAAAGACACACAAAGGAGCTCAGGTCTGAGCCACACACCGCTCTACACACTTGGCATGCATTACCGTATTTCCTCCTCTCACCTCTGAACTGTGATGTCCCCAATTTTGTACCGCAGGAAACTGATACGCAGAGGGGTTAATTTATCCCAGATCAGCTAGAAAGTAGCACAACTGGGATTTGAAGCCAGGTTAGTTGCAGCATTCCTTCGTTTAAGCACAGCACTATCCTACCTATAACTCTCAAGACAAAATACACACATACATAAATACGAAGGACTAGAGAACGCAATGAGATAGACACAACTTTTAGGCAGACACAGTCCAAGAACCTGTGGCAGCATAGAGTGGCTGCAGAAATGCATAAAATCAAGAAGACACCAGTCTGTCAAGCTCCAAAACTAGTTTTAACATTCTAAAAGTTATTTATTGTACAATTATTTCAATGTCTAGTCACAGGGGGAAGAACAAAAAAAAGAGAGAGAGAGAAAATGTTTGTAAACAACAGATATGTCTTATTTGAAAAAAAAGAGAGAAAAGAGAGAGGGGAGAGAGGCGAGGGGAGAGGGGAGGGACGGGGAGGGGAGGAAAAGAGAAAATAAAAAGCAAGGCCAAGCTGCCTAGCTACAAACACTAGCAGATACAAACAAATTTCATAAAGGATACAAATTGAATCTTTCTGCCTCAATTATTTTTATTTGTTTGATTGATATTTAAGCAAACTTATTATGTGAAAACACTTTTCTAGCTGTAGGAATTAAAATTTCAATGAGAAATAGCTCTTGTCCTAAACAGCTGCCATTGTAAGATTACGTGATTCTGACTATAGCATCTAATGATTATTTTGGAAACAGTGTTCACTCAACATGTAAAATGTTGTTCTTTAGATCTCTAAATTCTTCTAAACATACAATTTTGCTCTTCCAGTCTGCAAAATGCATCACCTACTGTACTTTTCAAACCTTAATTAATTTCTTCTCTCTCATAAGGGGGACCAAAAAATTTCTCATTAGTGAAAAAAAAATCTGGACACAAAATAAAATGACAGCCTCGCTAATTTGTTAAATTCTTTCAACCTTCAACTTCTCCCTTCATCTGCAGTATTTCTACCTAGTTTAAGGAAGCGTTAAGAAAGAATTGGAGCAGAAAATTTTGCTCCTCTTATTCCAATGATGGCGTTTCACAGGGAGGTGGAATTTCAAATCAAACAATCAAGTTTTAATTAGTTACACATGAAAACTGCCCAATGCTGCTGATCACAATGCAAATGTTAACTGAGCTCCCAGAGACCCAGGCACATAAGATATTTCATTCGAGGAAGTGGGAAAAAAAATTTTTTTTTAAACTAACCATACTCCCCCCTTGGTCATTTATATTCAGTTAAGTAATCGGCACATGATCTGAGTCTAACTAAAAAATATTTTGTTATCTCTATGTTTTTCTCAAGTACAGATACTTAGCTACCATTGCATATTAACCCATTAAAAAAAAAAGCTTTGTTACTGAATGCTGTCTTAAGGCTCAGTTTTATGCCACCTGGTTTGAGGTTGGGCTGCAAAACTGCCACACTACATTGATCAAAGAGTTCACCAAATCAAGAATGCAGAAGGTGAGTGTAAGAGGGTTCCAGTACTTTCTATCTTTTTTCTAAAAGAAAGCATGCAAAACAAGATAGTCTAAATTGATGTTTCACACAATACATTAATATCAAGGGAAATGCTATTAACTTTTTACACACTTCAGGACAGAAAATAATGCTGGTTCGTCTCACCAGCATCATAGCATCCCTTGTAGGAAGGGTATTAATGTGGGACATAGTCTTCAAATTAAATCACACAAAAAAACTTGAATTCAAAAGATAGCAAGGTGATTTTTCTCAAACAAGTTTTCATTAGAACATGCATTTTTTAAATTACACTTTACAGTGACTACCGCCCATTCTAAGAGTAGACTTGTGAAACTTAATTGTTTTACATTTCAACTTGCTCTACTCAGTGTGAAGGGACCATAGTTCAAATCTTCCCCCCTCCAAAAAAAAATGATCTAAATCACTTCCACATCTGCCTATTGATCTAAAATTCTTGTATCAATGAGATAACTTAATTATGAAAATAATAAGCTATGCTTATTAACACAGGTATTTAAAAAAGTAAGGTAGTTATGTCCAAGAAAAAAAGAAAATAGTCCAGCAAGATGAACAAAAATTTTTTAGATTTAATCTCATCTGTGAATAATTAGAAGAATTTCAATTGATTTGGAAAGAGTAGAGAAAAGCTGAGGAGACAGAATTACAGTGTCTTTCACTTTGATGTATTAAAACTCAGAAAATGAACATGTTACAAAGCTTAAACACACACACACACATACACACACCCATACCACTCAAACCATCAATAGTACCTAACACCACCCCATCTCATTTTTTGTATGTCTAGCATTAATAGACATGAGAAAGGTTGTAGCCAGTCTTTGACTAAAAAAATCTATTTTAATTCTGTGACTTTCAATGTTTGCTCTACTTGAACTCATCACAATGAAAGAACTATGTGTAACATTAAAGATTTAGGAAGATATTTTAACTATGATATGGAGTCCATCAGGATGACTGCATTTTACTAACCACTGATGATTATAAAGTTTTACAGTGAGTCCCCCATATACATTTGCTATACTTTTTTAAACAGCACAGCTTTCTTACTGAAGAAAACATAGGAGTTACATACAAGTATACACTTCACTATTTGGAAATAATTTTAAATTACTTATCTGTACTTTTTCATTTAACACACTGCTTCTCAAACTGGACAATCTGTGACATATTAATATCATGCTAATATCTGTTCCACTAAAAACTGTCTGGAGGCTTAAAATGGTATAAAAAGGTGGCAGACCATGCAGAGCCCAGGAAGAGAAAAGTCAGATTGTGACTCCCGAGAAATGGCCATGCTGGGACTAGGAGTAGCCGATCAACATGCCAACTAGCCAGCCTTTCTAGTAAGCTGTGCAGACCATGTGGGGCCCAGGAAGAGAAAGAAAAGTCAGCACCTCTCCTGAGCCTACCAGTGCGCAGGCTGAGAATCACCAAGCCCCCTCACCCCTTAAGCCACTGAATGGTTTGGAGGTACCTGAGTTGATAACAACTGAGGTACAAAAAGCAACAGAAAGAGTGTATTGCTTGGTTGAATTTGCAGGACTGGGGTCAGCAGTCTGAGCATCTACAGGGAGGATAACAGTATGCAATATGGGAAATATGGGGAGATTTCCTTCTATCTTGTTTTTGAAGTCTAACAATGTTCTCACTGTATTTTGTTTTGTTTTCTTTTTGTTTTGTCTTGTTTTTGCTTTACTCAATATTCTATTTTGATAGGTTTTATTCTGTTTGGTTTTGGTTTGATTTTGCTATATCAGATGGGATGGGCAACTACTGTGAAGATAACAAAATATACTATAGTAGCCATTGTTGCTTTCCCATTATCCTGCTTTGATGTTCTGTACCAATTTCACTGCTGTGTTTTGATTGGATTTATTCTGTTTTGTTTTATTGGGTTTTATCTTTAAAATAAAATTTAAAAGAAAATTTTTAAAAATGGTATAAAAAGGTTTAAGCCAAGTGACAAAATGCCTTTGTGCATAGCTTTTCAAACTATGTAATGTGCTATCATTTTATGCTCTTTTCAAATAATAATCAGGAACTTGGCAAGCAAGTCACATGAAATCAGGATACCAAGCAGCTTCCCAAATTTATTTCATACTTATTTTCCCTTAAAATCTATTAGGATCCAGCTATCAAATAACTATACATTCCTATCAGAACTTTCTCACTGAAATTGTGTCAAAACTGTACTGTCATTTTCTGCATATTTGTTAATCAGGCACAAAGTAAAACACTGCTTTTACTTTCATTTGTATTTGTCTTTATTGGTACACTTTAGATATAATAACATTTATCATAGATAATTTCTACCTGTCATAAGGTACTTTTTTCTCATTCTCCTCCTCTTCCCTCAACTCCTCTCCACCCACCTCCCACTGAGTTACCAAAGCTTTGCTTCCATTTTTTTTTTTTTTTTTTTTGCGGCACCGGGGATTGAACTCATGACCTCATGCTTCCAGGCAGGTGCTTAAGTCACTGAGCTAGATCCCCAGCCCTTGTCCTTTTGAGACAGGGTCTCACTATGCCGTTCAGGCTGGCCTTG
>RJWT010055371.1:0-10169 GCA_004365215.1 Cuniculus paca
CAGACTGTGGTGCTGACTGGTAGATATATTCATAAATATACAGTGGGCATTTAACTCTTTTTCAAACATCAAAACTGAAATCCTGTAGACATCTGACAAATACAGCAAGGGCAGGTACAAAATGAACAGAAAGTGTCGGAGGTATCAGACAGTTGCATAAGGCCTTGATTTTCCTCTAGCAGGTGCTTTCTGTACTAGTGCACACTGGACAGCATCTCTCTCATGGATAAGTCATTATCCAGTGCTGCTATTAGTCATGTCCAAGGACTCATAAAGATGCTTGCCTGAATTTAGGTGTATCCATGAGTGAGTCAGTTTGGATGAAGGAGTTAATCATCTAACATTTAATAACAGGATAGGCTGAAGAGTTTCGATGTCTCTGAAGACATTTTTATTGTTGTTCCTCTCTCAGTTTTTTGACTGTCTAACTTGATCACCCAGCTGGTCATCTCCCAACTTTAGGCAGTGCACTTCTAACAAACAGAATTAATGCAACATGTTCTTCTCATTAAGTGAATTGCAACAACACAGCAAAATAAGATATATATATATATATTTTATCATGAGTTTTATGTATCATTTTAATAGGCAATCATTTTTATAGGCAATTTTTGTTTGGAGATGATCAGTTTGAAAGCCTATTGCTATAGTAGATAACTTGGCTCTTTAGAAATAATCTTTGTGGTATGTTTTGTTTAGATTGATGGTGTTTCTTGAATTTTATACTACAGTCAAGAAAACAGTATGCTAATATTAGTCAAAATGAATCTTATTCTGTTAGAGTTAAAATGTTGCAGATATATTCAGGCTACACAGACTTTTCAAAAATCTTATCTTGATAATTATTATTTATTTTGAATGATTATGCATATGTTTTGTTTATGCACTATGTAAGAATAAAAACTCAAAAAACCTTTAAAAATGGCATTTTGATTGCTTATGTGGTTATTAATCTCAATAAAATGATTGTGCAATTTACATAACAGTCTTAACTTGAGGTTTTAAAGGGTCTCAGGGACTATAAGCAACTTGATAGAAAAGTAGATAAAGGTTACTGGCAGTCTAAGATACTGTTTATCTCTTTTGAGGTAGAATTCAAATTGCCTTTTAGAGCTGAGCAATATGCTGTGGAAAATGAGCTTGATACTTATCAAGAGTTTCTTCCCTTTGCACTTTTGCTAAATAACCAAGTTACTTGTTTTCTAGCTGCTCAAGAATTGTGAGTAGGAAAGAAAGAAAATAATTCAGGTAAATAAGCCAGGGGCATATCAGGAGTGGATTAAAGAAAAGAAAAAGTTTATCAATAAAGATGTCAAAATTGTACCTTGTGCTATTTGTGATATGAAATGAGAGTCTCACACACAGGATTTAGGATGTACAAATACATGAAGTCTTCTCATATCTGCCTGTAAAAACAAGCAAGGCTGGGGGCTGTTCTTTTGATAAATGATCATTACTTTCACTGGAAACTACCCTAACTCCCTGCCCTTCCTGCTTAAGAGTTTGAATTTCAATTAAGCAGTATATCTTTATAGAATTACATTTCCAACCATCAAGTAACATCTCTCTAATCCTTGGCAATTCCAAAACTCTATTGTTTTGCCTAGTTCATTCCTTCAGTTTCACTCACAGGCCAATGTATTCTTACTTCACCAGTAAAGGCAAAAATTAAAACAAAACAAACAAACCAAAAACAAATATCAAGTAATTGTTTTATATTTTTAGTGGAATACCTGTGTACAAAGAATATGTTACATGCAAAAAATAAATTAAGAGGCAGTAAGATGTATTAATGAATTCTTTGAGTCAAAAGAGCTTTAACTTGAGTTATGTTATACTTGAGAATTTTTCCACCAATATTTTCCTTGGAAAACTTAAAATCATACAAAAGTCATAACCATTCATAGCACCAATTACACTCAAATCAGGTTAAACATTCTCTTCTCCTATATCACCAAATACTTCTACAGATTTTTCTGAAAATTTATTATCTACTTTCAAAAAGTGCAAGTTGTTGCTACTAAGGCATACACCTAAAGGATTTGACCAGGCTTTTTTATTGAGGATTTCAACATTTTAAGACAACATATAGGCAACTTGATAGGAAGTATTTCTTTACAGGATTTTAAGTATTTTAAATTTATGAGGTTACAGTATCAAATTAGCACAACAATCATTTCTCAACTATCAAGTTTATAGACATTTTATTATTAGATAAGTACAAGTAGAGTAGGTTAAACACAACTGCACTGGAAGCATGTCTTACAATGTTCACAGCCTGCAATAAAAACAACACAGTAAACACACATGCGCGTGCATGCACACACACATACACACACACAGAGGAGGCTTTTTGAAGAAATGAACTAGCTCACCAGTATTTAAACACAAATCCATTTGATTCCAAAATTTTTCATTCTACTATTCTGAAATCTCTTGACCTATCCTTCACTATTTTCAATCAAATTCTAATAAATGTACTCACAATTTAATATTATAAAATCTAAAACTATTAAGAACAGCCTCAAAATTGTTTTAATACTATATGTTTTATTTTGCAAAACACTGATAGTTATATATAACTTCAATTTAATGTAATTCACTCTATCATGTAATTGCACCACAAGTGTCTGAAAAATACAAGGCTATTAGAATAATCCGGCTAACTAAACCTTCTAATCAACTAACAAAGCTTATTTTCATGACTAGGCTTAACTCATCAAGGAGGAATTAAGAGTCTTCTTAGCTAATTAGTTGTCATTAAAACAGTTCAGTCCTTTAGTAGAAAGGCATTCTAGAATGGTGAGGAAGAAAAACTTTTAAGCATTAATTACAAAAATTGGGCCTATGAATACATAAGAATCTTACAATCTTAAATCTCCATGAGTATGATTTTTTAAAAAATAGAATTGAAATATGCATTTTTGTCTAGGAAGACAAATATGCTTTTTATCATTTAGCTTTTTTTAAGACTACAGAGGTTTTTATTTTTCACACTTTTTGGCACATCAGATATTCTAATGATTAGAATACTGATAGATGTATTGGGATAAAGTTGCAGGAAATTAATATTTGATAGCAGTAAAGATATACAGATAATAAATCATGTACTCATAGCAGATTGAAAGATAAATTAAATATATAAGAGACAAAAGAGAAGGGATACAAATTTATGGACTAGAATGACAGTGTTAGGTTAGAATGGGAGTAATCTAGCAGAAAATTACAGTAAAAACCAGACCACAAATATTAAATTTCAAATGAAAACACTGGATAAAGTACAGAAAAAACAGCATACTTCGCTAAGTGAATAAAAAATCTTTAAAATTGGTATTTTGTAGAAAACGCAATTCATCTTAGTGTAAAGTTCTAATCATTAGTCAGAAGAACACATAAGTAATTATATCATCTAATGAAGTACAATGTCATCTTAAAACATAAAAAGCTTTACATATTGTTTTCATAATTTTTGATACTGTAAGATTGAAAATTAGTAAATCACACAGGGATTCTCAAAGTAAAAGTAGGACTATTTACAGTGCAATGTAGAGATGCACTTACCATCATGATTGGGATTTCCTAGTGTCCATGGCTCATCGGAGTCAAAATGAGTGTCCCCTCCAATTCCAGGTCCAGGGAAATAGGCATGTGCCAAAAATCCTCCCTCCCCATCAAAGGGAGAACTGTCTCCGTGAAAGCCAGATGCAAAAATAATGGTTATATCCACATCACGTTTGCCATTTTCTAATTCACTGTAGGGAACTTCTTCAAATGTCAGAGGAGTTACATTCTGCCACACATCAAAGGCACGGCGAATAGCTTTACGGGTCTCAGGGTCTCCTACCTTTGGAGTTACGTTCTTTATACTGAAAGTTAGAAAAGATAATGATCAGTATGATTTTGTTATTTGACATCTGAGTTATTACAGGTCTTGATCTAATCAGTTTAACAAAATATCAGATGAAATAGTCATATGCAATAGAAGTGAGATTTATTCATTTCTCTTGTCTCTATAGATAGTTTTCACTCTATTAGGATCATTTAATTATCATCACATGGTATTCATTTTTCAAGGCAGTCAGGAAAGGATCTCTACAGAATAGTTAACAGTAACTAAATCTATTGTTCACCTTGACTTCTGAACAATAATACTGAAATTTGCCAAATAATCAAACAGGTGCAGAACTTTAGAGATGAAATAATAATTTCAGTTTCTTTTAGGAGCATACTAATATATCTGCACACATCAATTCCAAACAGTGCATTTATGCTTTTCTTTATCACTGAATACCAATTCAGCACACAAAGCTATATTTGATGCTAATACAAATTGATGAAATGATTATTAACACTGTTCTTGATTAACATAGTCCTGATCACATATTTACCTTTCAAAGATAATTTCATGTGTTTCCATAAATGGACTATAAATAATACTAGGAAGTATGTTTTACATTGTAATACCATAAATCCATGCGATGTATATGTACAGTAATTAGTATAATCCAGAGGTCTCATTAAAAATTTTCAAACCCCTTGAACCAATAATCTGCCCAACATAAACTTACACAAAGGAAATATTTTACTTTTTAACATTTTTTGTCCTGGGAATTGAACTCAAGACCTCGCACTTGCCAGGCAGTTGCTGTGCCACTAAACTAAATCCTTGGCCAATGAAGGATTTATTTTAATTAAAAAGGGAATATATTGTAATTTAATATAAAAACAGGATATGATATTGAAGTGAATATGCAATGCAATCATAAAGTAGAGTGGAAGCCAAAGAAATTAAAATGATAAAGGAATAGTCAAATTACGGTTTTTGCTGGGAATATCGCTCAGTGTCACAAGCACCTGCCTAGTAAACACAAGGTCTAGGTTTGATTCCAGGTACAAAACAAAACTACTACAAATTATGGCTTTCCTGGTGCATGTTATTGTATATATAGAACTCAAAATTGTTTTCCCTTTTCCAACCTTTTGCCAGCATGGAAAACTTTTACAATGAAATTTCCAGTGGACAAAATAATGTCTACATTATACACAACCCACTTTTAACTATGTCCAGTGTCACGGTTTATATCTAGATGTCCCTCAAGAGCCTCATGAACTCATTTCTGGGGCTCTAGGAAGATGCCTAGATTCCAGGGACATTATACCTGTCTTGCCGTTGGTACACAGGACCAGGGTGGGAGGGACAGGCCACTAGGGTCATGACCTGGAAGGATTTATCTCTCTCTACTTCCTATCTGCCATTAGGTGAGCAGATTCCCTCCTGCTTGGGTCTTTCCACCAAGCTGCTTCTGTCTGGAGCCACTGACCATTCAAGCATTGAACCTCTAAAATTTCAGCCAAAATGAACCTCACTTTTAAGTTGCAGGTGTCTGGTATTTTTGTTCCACTGACAAAGAAACTGACTAAAACATTCAAATAATTACAAACGCTAGGAGAGAATGATGCTACACTAATAACAACATTGAGCATTTACTATGAGTTAGGCAATCACCTTACTACATCCTATTTTACTTCTTGATCAAGCCAATGAGATGATGAGGAAGAAAAAAGGGAGGGGGAGAAAGAGGAGGAGGAGGTGAAGTTAAGATTCACAGGAACTTAGAGAAAAGCTTCTAGGTGGAACACTTGAAAAAGCTCTGGAACACTTCATCCTAAGCATTCTAATAAACCATAGTCTTGATGGCTATGCTAGGCCACATATCTAAAATAAGTTGTCTACTTTTATTCTAATAAATAGTCTAGAGCACATTTACATGAGTATCTGTTGTTAAACATTACTCATTATATACATTATTATGAAAGTAATGAAGCAACAGAGTGGAAATGGAGGGAGAGGAAAAGAACTCCAGGAAGAAATGCTAAGTGAAACAATTTGAAGTCCAGATATTCTTAGCAAATTTAAAGATAAGCAAGGTGGCTGGAATTGTTTGGGTAGAGACAGAGGGTGAATGTCAGACAGCATTTTGTTCTTAGTGTGGCAGGAAGAAACCAGAGCACTATAAGCAAAGATGTGACAATCGTTTTTAAATAAATGATTTAAAGTGATGCCCATGATGTGGACTATAGTGAAGTGGAATAAAGGTTGAAACAGAAAGATCCATCAAGAACTACTGCGAAAAACACAGATGTGAGATGACAGTGCTTTGGAAAAGGGTGGTGCCAGAGGAGATACTGAGAAGCAGTTGTATTTTGGATGTATTTTGAGAATACACTTGCCAAGATGTATGGTTAGTTATCAACTATGAAAAAAAAAACAACAGGAAGAGCCGACATAGACACAATTTTTCACTTCAGTCAAAAAACAGCAAAATAATTTATGGATGGTCAAGGAAATCGCTAGGCAGTAGTTTGCTGTTGTTTGTTAGCTTGCATGTCCAATTCAGTATGGTGCCCTGAATCATATTTTGAGAAACATTAAATATTGACAGACATGGAGGCACCAGCGACCTTTGTTAGCTTCTAAATTTCCTATTTCATGGCTGAAGAGACATACTGAGTACTGTCATAACTTCGAGGTCTGTCTAAATTAATTTTCCTAGCAGCCATTTATTGTCTTTCCATTGTATGAGGTTTTAGAAGTCTCTCCTCAGTGGGAAGCTAATCTTATGACACATTGTTTGAAAGAATGTACCCCATAATGGGTACTACTCTGTGTGCTTAGTGACAAGAGGGAGACCATTGAAAGAACAAAAAGGAAGGATGATTCAGAGGTGAGGAGGTTAAAAGATGAAAAATGTCATTCCATGACAGGACAAGCCAAAGATGCTGAACACTGTGTTAGGGAAAACAATCAGGGAACAGAACAGTCAGGGAGCCTGTTCAAAGAATGGGACTGCTTAGTGAGGCAGAGCAACATGAACATGAATGGCCGTGTTACCAAATAAGAGATGGCAGGCGAGGACTGGACTACATCCTGTGCAGCAGGGTCACTGGAGAGTTTTACACACAGAAGCACACTGACACTACTCCAGTTGCACACATGTCTGTGTTTGAGGGGAAATGGGTAAAAAGATAAGAATGTAAGTGACTCAGCACTTCAGAAATTCTCACAAGAGAAGACAGAAACATTGATGAGTACCAGCCATGGAAATACTAAAAATTAGTTATACTACATGTTCAGAGAAAATCGTCAATGGGGATGGGTAATGGAATCAATAGGTACTGGAGAAATTAATTTTCATTTCAAATGAAAAACAACTTTATAATACAGAAAATAAATAAAATGGTATCAATATGGTTTGTATATATGTACAAAAATGATTCTGGAAAGAATGAAGCCAAAAAGACAATAAAGAATAATAAATGCTGAGTACCACTTGGATTTGCAAATACATCACTGTGTTTTCTACAGCTCTGTAGTGATAAGCTTCTAAAATATGCTTCGCCACAATATAAGTGACATCACTGGTAAATACCAACCACGTATGTGTGCACTCCAGCATCACAACTAGAGTTCTGAACTGAGTATGAACAAAAACAAGAAGTTATGGCATAGAAAGATGCATTCTGCAATTAATATCTAACAACTGAAGTAACAAAAAGTGCAGAGAGAATATATGGTAATAAGAGAAAAATAAAATGCCATTCTTAACAATTCTAATAAACAATGTATGAATGATTGTATTTGCCAAATAAAAGGCAATGTTATAAAGTAAGTAAAATGAAAGCTAAATGTGAAAAATTTAATAAATTTCATTTTATTTTGGAAGCTTGGTAGAGTACTTCAAACTCAGGATCTTTGCAACAATCTATATCTTTAGTCCCTTTTTTCAGATTTTTTATTTTGACACAAGGTCTTGCTAAGTTGTCCAGAGCTAAGTTGCTCAAACTTATTCTTCTGCCTTTGCTCTCAGAGTACTGAGATTATATGTGTGTGCCACCATGCCCTGTTAAAACTATGTAATTGAAAAAGTTTTCACTTGTCTTTTCTTTTTATAAAAAAAGTAAACACACTTCTCATTTTTAAAAGATGAATTTCATTTTAAAAGTCTTTATGTAAGCACTTTCATTATATAGTGTAACTGATTCTTTCAAACTTCAATTGTTAAATTTTTGAACTTTAGTAAAAACATTGGTAAGTGTTCCTTTGATTACCATGCCTAATACAATCCTACATAACATTGATAAAGAAAAAATGTCTAGACTTTTTTGATAGTGTCCATCAGAATATGAATAGTATCAAAAACATGTATCAGTTCACTTTTAGGATAACTGTACAAAGTCAAGATTTGCTAGTTTTAACATCATTAGATCCATACCAGTTCATTTAATAATAATTCTACATGTTTAAAATTATTTCACCTTTAATTTTTTGATACAGTTATAAGTCTTTCCCCAAATTTGATGATGGTTTTATCTCTAACATAGTCACTAAGAATAAAGAGTTAATATCTTCACCTCTAGTTAAGAAACAGAAATCTTATAAGATTCTTTTGTCAACTTTATTTTGGTACAAAGATAGATAAATAAATGACTTTTAGTCAACTAAATAGATAAAAATGAGCTATTCAGGAAAGTATACTAATATCCAAAATGAACATCAACTAAAAGAAATTTATTGTGATACAGAAAGTAGAAAATTTATAAGAATAGAATAAAAACAATTAACAGCATAGGTGAATTGCCAGCATATTGATATTCAGAATGTAGTATAATGTTCTATCAGGAGAAAACAAAATAGATCAATTTCTTGTTATTTATATTATGTTTACATAGTTTATGTAGCTTCACAATTTTTTATGTATGAGAAATTGCTATGGAATAAAATATGGATATGAAATTCCTCCAGGAAAACTTCCATTAAATATTTGGCTATTTCCAAGAAGCTGGACTTCCAGACAAGGCAGAATCAAGTATGAAATTCTTTGGCCCTTCTTTAAATGGGGTCTGTGCTTCAGCCAGCATTGGGTCAGTCCGCTGGACGCACAACCCGAGTTCTCTGTGAAGTCAAAGGGTTCATCAAGGGCAGTGAACCTCTCAAGTTCAGGAAGAATAATGAAATGTGTTTCTGGCAATAAACTGATTATGTATATTTTTTTAGCAAATTCTGAGTTTCTTTGCTATGCACATGTTATTAAAGTAAAATAAATTCTAGTATGTGTTTTCAGTTCACTTAGAAACAATTATTTAAAGCTAAGGGTAGCTAAAGAATGATTATATTGGGAAAATCAAAGCTAACCAATATAAAATAATGTTATATACTATTAATATATTATGAATGCTCACACATACAATATATTTTTAAAAATAACCTCATCTGGCAATGCATGTTTATGTCCTGTTGAATTTTCACACTTAATATTTTAAAATTTAGATTTATAAAATACAAAATTTATTCTAGTTTGTATGATATTTACCAAATATGCAAAATAAAATATAAATTTTATTATGATTATTTTCTTTGATATGCTTTTCTTATTTTGTGAAAAAAGGCTAACCAAAGCCTACTTATAATTCATTAATTTAGCAACTAATTTTCCAACCATTACAAAAATGGCTTCAATTTATTTGACAAGTGAATATATTTCTTGGTTTAAATGGTACTAAGATGAGGAAGATTGATAAAATGGATGACTTAATTTTCCAGTAGTTCAAAATACTAGATTGTTTCTGAAAGCCTATAAATATCTGAGACACCTCTGTCCAAAATATTTTTTCCCTCATGTTGAGAATCTAATATTTAATCTCGAGACACTCCTCAGGTTTCAGTTTTCCACATTCTGCATTTTGATTGCTTTTTAGAAATACAGAATTATTTGTTAGAATGCAGTTGAAAATTTGGTGTCCATAAGAAAAAAAAATACGTATCATAGAAGGCTTGGTGAACAAATTAAAGAAAAAAAAATCATTGCTAGTACTTTGGATATTATATGGTCTATTGATATAATCGTCATTTTAGCTTTTTCTGAATCACTAGTACTGCTGGCTTACAATGAGACTGCTGTCAAACAAAAACCAGATTCTGCCACTCTCATCTCAACTCTTGCGTGCATCTCTTAACTCACATTCCAGCTACTCTTTATATGAATAATTACTTTTTGAGCTTAAGTATCATATGTTATATGCATATTCCTCTAAATATAGCAAGTAAAATTGGTAGAAAATGTATATATACTGTAGTATTTATTGTACATCACGCAATTTCTTATCACTTT
>RJWT010055372.1:0-10171 GCA_004365215.1 Cuniculus paca
GAGGGAGTGGTACCACTCACCGCATCACTGTGTCATCTGGGTGTTGTCCTCAGTGCTATTGTGTAAGGTGCCCATACCAGTCCATGTGATCTCATCCCACTGGGTTATGTTGAAGACCCTACTTCAAGAGATTGTGATATTGTGAGGTCCTAGGAGTCTGAATTTTAGCACCAGAGTGTGTAGGAGAGCATCTCATATGCCAGCCAAACCTCTGACACCCAAAACTTGACATCATGTGCAAAATTTGCCTATCTCACCCCAGCATCAGCCCTGAGCTCCAAATCTCATCCACATATCACCTAAATTGGGGAAAGGTATGATTCATTCTGGGATACAGTTCTCTCTATGTGTGGACTTATGAACCCAGACAATAAATTATCTGCTTCCAATATAATGCGTAGGGGAACTGTGGACATTCTCCTTCCAAATGGGGGAGATTGGACAGAAGGAGTCATAGTAACCAACCTAGCAAGTGAATTCCCTGAATGTGTAGGCTCAGGTGTGGCCATGCAGGCCCATGCACAGTCCTCTGTCCTCCATCCGCTGGGTGTCTACGCCCACTCTGAACCTGTGCTGGCAGTGGCAGCCCCATCAAACCTGCATGTGGTACTGATTCCAAAGTCCTACTTCCTTCTTTATACTGTGCCCATCAATCATGCCAGTTTGTTTTGGCTGCTTTAAAAGTTAGAACCCTTGCTAGCCTCCAGTGAAACTCATTGGGTCCAAGTCACCAGATAAGAGGGCCCTCCACAGGGCCCTCCTGTTCTCTGTCCCTCATCCATCTTCCCTCCCTCTGCTGCAATGGGGCAGGGGGCATCATGCTTTCCTCAATGACCATGGATTTAATAAAATTTCATAAAAATATCCCAGCCTCACAGACACAATCAGAACACTGTGCATCAAAATACCTGGATACCAAGTACCAGCCCAATTGGCACATGAAGTTAACCAATATACCGTATGCACCCTACAGCACAGAAACTGTGTCAGGGTGATCTGACCCACAGTGATGCTGAGTGTTGCCCCATTTGGGAAAGCTGCAACGAGAAAGATGAGCTTCCGCGGACCAGAGGTCCTATGGATCTGTCTGCTCTTAGGACAGTTTCTGTTAAGTTTGGTGGGTTTTAGAGGGCTAGAGGGTTTGTGCTGCATACCAAGCAATCATGTGATGTGTAGCACACAATGGTGGGTTGCCAAATCTAGGTTTTGGTGTAAAGATGTGTTTGGAAGCCTTGAAGCTGACATATCCAGGTATATTGCAACTGCCCGAGTAAGAGGTGGCCCCTTAGCCAGTCATCAAGGCAGCCTTTCTGCATGGGAATGACCAGGTGGCAGCTACCCACTACACAACTGCATTGTTATGACTTAGCTCCCCAAAACCTCACTCCTGTGCTTGGAGATGAGGCCTGGCTGAGAAAGGCAGATCACCAGAGATGTGACCTGGAAGAGTATGGATAAACAGATTTGCTCTGCTATGCCCTTCTGCCATGCCACTCTGCTGTGCCATTTCTGACTTGGAGCCACACGGTCTTAAACTGAATTCTCAGAAACCATTAGCCAAAATAAGCCTCTTCCCTCAAGCAGGTGTCAGGTATTTTTTCCCCAAAGATGGAAAGTGACTAATACAGAAAATACCAGAGAAGTAGGTCATTGTTGTGACTATCCCTGACTATGTAGTTCAGAAGGCTTTACATTGGCTTGCAGGTAGAGTTTGGAAATTTTGAAGAATCAGGCTAGAGAATGCCTAGAAGTTTGTAAGCCCAGCTTTGTGGACAACTTATGTTAGAGTTCTGAAGGCCAGAACACTGATAAGAATGTGGACAGTAAAGACCAGGGTCAGGAGGTTTTAGTTGAGAATGAGAACTCTAGTGGAAATTGGACTAGCGACCATGTATGCTGCATCTTGAAAATAATTTGTCTTCATTTTCTCCATATCCTGAGACTTTATGGGAGGCAGATTGAGGATGGTAGACTAATTGATCTAATGTCAAAATATGGTAGTTGCATATTTTTTGATTGGGTCTTTTATTTTATGGAATCTGACTGACTCTTTTGTATTCTTTACATACTCTAGGCATCAGTTCTCTTTCTGAGGAGTAGCTGGCACAATTTGTTTCTTATTCTGTAGGTTATCTCTTCACTTTGTTGGTTGTTTCCTTTGCTATGCAGAAGTTTTTTAATTTGATATAATCCAATTTTCTGCTTCTTAATGTTATTTTTTGTGCAGTTGGGGATCTGTTCAGTAAGTTCTTACCTGTGCCTATATCTTCAAAGGTTTTTACCTATTTCATCTTCTAATAGATTAAGTATCTGTGTTATGAAATCTAGATGTGTGATTCATTTTGAGTTTGTTAATATATAGTGATGGATATGAGTCTAGGTTTAATTCTTGGCATGTGTGTAACCAGTTTTCCCAGCACCATTTTTTACAGGCTGTCTTACCTCTAGCCTATAGTCTTGTCCCCCTTGTCAAAGACAAGATGACTCAATGTACATGTGGTTGCTTTTTCATCTTGTATGCTGTTTCATTGATTCACATGTTTGTTTATACACTGGTATCACACTGTTTAATCACTGTGGCTGTGGTGGATTGACAATTGGTGGTTGACTTGTAATACCAGCTGAACCAAATCAGCATGATGCTGAGCATGAACGACCCACCTGAGGATTGTTGCCAAGATAAAAAGGAGAACTGGAGAGTAGGAGTTGTTGTTTGGTGTTGTTGGTTCTCCTGTTGCCATGGGTTCTCCTGGAGGAGATTTCTGAACTTCTTTCCAGATATGAACTTGGCTCTTGTCATCATCAGAGGAGCTCAGGACCTTGTTGTCATTGAGAATGGCTGCAATTCATTTTGGGCCAGCCCTGGTCCTTACTTTGAGCATTGCTTCCTGGCTCTGGAGGGGAAGATGTATGCCATTCAATCTTGAGAAGAAGCTTGACAGGCTAGCTTCTTGATATGAATTTGACTGTTTTCATCATCAGACGAGCTCAGGACTTCATTGTCAGTGAAGATGGCTGTGATACTTTTCAGGGGAGCCTTGGTCCTTACTTTGAGCTTTGTTTCCTGGCTCCAGTGCAGAACCCTCAACCTACTGGCACAGATCCTTCATCCCACTCATGAATGCTTTCTGGCTTCCACTGCTGACCTTTGGGCCTTCCCAGTTCAGATTAATGAAATAGATATGCATGAATCATTGTCATGGGCTCTAGGCTTCCACTTGGACTGTGGGAGGCATTGTCATGGGCTCTAGGTTTTCAGCTGAACTCATGCAGTTTATTACCATGGGATCCAGGCCCTTGGCTGAATTCTCTAGTGTGTGGACAGATTTCCTGCTTTTTCTTTGTATTTGACTCCTTGAGTTAGCATAATAAATAATACTATAAATTATGTGTCCTGTATGTAATCGCTTTTCTCGCAATCCCTGACTGCAACAGTGACTTTGTAATATAACTTGAAATCTGAGATTATGGTAACTCTTGTTTTGCTCTTGTTTGGGAATTTTTTTTTTCCATTCTCAATCTCTTCTGAATTTTACTTTTGTTTTCTCTACTTCTGTGAGAAATGCTCTTGGTATGTTGATTAGGATTGCATTAAATTCATTAATTTTGGAAGTATGTCCATTTTAACAATATTACTTCTGAATGCACAGTAACAGGGAACATCTTGCCATATTCTGATGTCTTCTTTGTTTTCCTTTTTCAGTGTGTGGTAGCTATAGTTATAGTTTACTCTTCCAATTCCTGTATTAGGTTAATCCCTGAGTATTTAAACTTTTGAAGATGTTGTGAATTGTTTGTTTTTCAATATTTTGTCAATGAGTTTATTATTTGTGTACCAGAATACAATTGATTTTTGTTTTGTACTGCTACCTTGATGGATTTGTTTATTGGTTCTAAGAGTCTTTTTGTGGCAATTTTTGGGTCTCACATGTAAAGGATTATATCATCTGCAAATAGTGGTACTTTGAATTTTTTCTTTCCTCTACATATCCCTTTTATTTCTTTTTCTTTCCTGATTGCTGTGGCTATTACTTTGGAACAAGAGTGGTGATGGTGAGTATCTTTGTTGCATTCATTATTTTAGAGGGAAAACTTTCAGTTTTTTCCAATTAATTTTATATTGGCTGTGGGTTTTTCATAAATGGCAATAATCTGACTGGAGTAAGGTGTATGTATACCTATTTTCCCAGGGTGTTTTTTTTTAAATTATGAATGGATGTTGAGTTTGTCAAAGACTTTTCTGTATCTATTTAAATGATCATGTAATTCTCTTCTTGTTTCTGCTTATGTGATGTATTACATGTATTGATTTGCCTATGTGAAGCAACTTTGCATCTCTCAGAGGATGCCTACTTGATCACAATGTTTGTTTTTTTTTATTTTAAGGAGAATAAAACAAAAAAAGATGCAGAATTTCAAAACAAAATAATAGGAAATTAGCAGTAGCTAATATAATGCATTGTTATCTTCAAAGTAATTGCTCAGATTACAAGATATAGGCATGCATAATTGATCAAACAATATAAAGACTTTTTCAATGAATTAAAAGAGATTATTAGTATAACTACCTTAGCTATCTTTTGCAAATATACAGATATATATATATATATATATATATCTGTATATTTTTTTTACTTCCTTTTTTTCTCATTTTACCCATCCCAGTTGATTTTTCCTTTGGAGCAGTTTATTTCCCTTATCACAATATGTAGTGTAGATTTTGGGTCTTATTTAATTTTTCAGTTCCTTACACTAGGGAGACAATACATGTTTACACATGTGAGTTTGATTTATTTCACTTACGCGTATGGTCTCAAGTTACATCCATTTACTGATAAATGTCTCAAGTTTATCCAAGTTTATCCTTTTTTATAGCAGAGTAGTACTCCATTGTATAAAAATACCACATCTTTTTTATCCATTCCTCAGTTGATGAATGGACATTTGGGTTGTTTCCAAGATTTAGCTATTACAAATTGTGCTTCTATAAAAATGTGCACATATATCACTGTGGTATGATGTTTTTAATTCTTCTGGGAAAACACACAGAAGGGGAATAGCTGAGTTGAATGAGACCTCTAATCCTGGTTTTCTGAAGAATCTCCACTCTGATTTCCACAGTGGTTTTAACAGTGTACACTTCTACCAACAGTGGAGTAGTGTTCCTTTTCCCCCATGGCCCTTCTAGCATTTGTTATTGGTTGACTTTTTGATGATAGCCATTCTTTCTGCAGTAAGATGGAATCTCAGTGTTGTTTTCATTTCCATTTCTTGAATTACCATTGATGTTAAGCATTTTTTCATAAATATATTTGCCATTTGTATTTCTTCACCAAAGAAGCATATATTCACCTCAGATGCCCAATTTTGGATTGGGTCTTTGGATTTAAGGGGCCTGATTTTTATAAATTCTTTATGTGTTCTAGATAAAAGTCCTTTGTTAAGGGACAGTTGGCTAAAATTTTTTCCCACTCTGTGGGTTGTCTTTTCACTCTGTCAGTGATTTCTTTTGATGTGCAAAACTTTTCAATAAGATGAGATCCCAGTTGTTGAGTCTTTGAAGTACTTTCATGCAGTTTGGATTTTGTTCATGAATTCTTTGCCTAACCTTATGTCTTCAAGATTTCTACCTACTTTTTCTTCTAGTAGATTTAGTGTTTCTGTTTTAACATTTAGATCTTTGATCCATTTTGACTTTAGTTTAGTGCATGATGATAGACATATGTCTAGTTTTATTCTTTGGCATGTGGAAAGCCAGTTTTTCTGGAACCATTAATTTAAAGAGGCTATCTTTTTTCCAGTGAACATGTTTGGCCCCTTTGTCAAAGATAAGGTGACCAAGTATGTTTGTAGTTGTGTCTACATCTAATCTGCTTCACTGCTCCTTAGGTCTGTTTTTTTTTGCCAATGCCATGCTAATTTTATCACAGTAGCTTTGTAGTATAATTTCAAGTCAGAGATTTTGATGCCTCTTTCTTTGACTTTATTGCTCAGAATTGCTCTTCCTATGCCAGGTCTCTTCTATTTCCAAATGAATTTTAAGAATGTTTTCTCTAGATCTGTGGATTATGTTAATGATGTTTTGATTGGGATTACATTAAATCTGCATAATTAGGAGTATGGCCATTTTCACAATGTTCACTCTTCCTATCCATAAGCAAGGTCTATTTTCTTATATTCACTTTGATTTCTTTCCTCAAAGTGGTGTAATTCTCAAATGTAAAATGTATTATTTCCTTTGTGAGATTGATTCCAAAGTATTTCATTTTTGTACGCTATTGTGAAGGGTGTGGCTTTCCTAATTTCTCTTTCAGTGAGTTTGTTGTTTGTGTACAGGAATATTATTGATTTTTGAGTGTTGACTTTGTATCCAGCTATGCTACTGAATTTGATTATTAATTCTAGAAATTTTTTGGTGGAGTTTTTTGGGTCTTCCATGTAGAGTATCATGTCTTCTGCAAATAATGACAGTTTAACTTCTTCCTTTTCTATCATTATTCCTTTTGTTTCTCTCTTGTCTAATTGCTCTGGCTAAGGCTTCCAGAACTATATTGAATAGAATTGGTGATAGTAGAACTTCTTGTTTTGTTCCTGATTTTAGATTGAAAGCTTTCAGTTTTTGTCCATTAACTGTGATGTTGGCTGTTGGTCTATCATAGATGGCTTTTATCAGATTCAGGTAGAGACCATCTATTCTGATTTTATGTAGGGTTTCTTCTTTTAATCATGAAAGAGTATTGGACATTATCAAAAACTTTTCCCGCATTTATTGATATGATCATGTGATTTTTGTCTTTGGCTCTGTTGATATGGTGCATTATGTTTATTGATTGTGTATGTTGGACCTTCCTTGCATTCCTGAGATGAATCCTATTTTGTCATGGTGCATAATCTTGAGGATTTGCTGCATTCTGTTTGGTAATATTCTATTGAAGATTTTTGCATCTATGGTCATTAGGGAGATCTCTTTTTTGGTTGTTGTATTAGAGCAATACTTGCTTTCAGGAATGAGATAGGTAGACTTGCTTCCCTGTCAATTTCTTTAAAGAGTTTTAAGAGTACTGGCATTAAATCTTCTCTAAATTTCTTATAGAATTCAGCTATGAATCAATCAGGACCTAGGATTTTCTTTGTTGGTAAGTATTTAGCTATATCTTCAGTTTTGCTAACTGATAATAAGTTATTCAGAATTTTTATATCTTCTTGATTCAGCTTTGGCAAATAATACATTTCTAGGAATCTGTCCTTTTCTTCTGTGTTTTCCAACCTATGAGAGTAAAGAGTTGTAAAGTAGGTATTGATGATCTTCTGAATTTCCACAGGATCTGTAGTGATTTCACTTTTTTCGTTCCTTATTGCATGAATTTTAGTTTTTTCTTTCCTGTTTTTTTGTTTTGTTTTGTTTCTGGATAAGGTTGACTAGGTGTTTATCAATGTTATTTATTGTTTCAAAGAACCAACTCTTTGATTCATTAATTCTTTGTAATGTTTGCTTGTTGTCGTCAATTGCTTTAGTTTCTGCTCTGATCTTTATAATTTCCTCCCTTGTATGGGCTTTGTTTTTGACTTGCTTTTCTTTTTTTTTTTTCCTGGAAGCTTGAGTTTCAGCATTTGGTTCTTTATTTTTGCTCATTTTGTTTTCCTGAATTGAGAATTCACTAGTAAAAATTTATCTATTAGAATTGCTTTCATTGTGTCCCACAGGGTCCAGTAAATTGTATTTACATTTTCTTTTTATTGCAGATATTGTTTAATTTCTTCTTTAATTTCATCTGTGACCCACTGGTTGTTCAGGAGGATGTTATTTAATTTCCATGTTCTTATGGAGTTTTTCAATTCCTTTGCATTCACTTAAACATGTTTTCTGGCCTTGTATATGGTCTATTTTAGAGAACATCCCATGTGCAGCTGAGAAGAATATATATTGTGATGTCCAGTGCAACACACTGTAAAGGTCTACTAAGTCCATTTGTTCACAGGTTTGGTTCAGTTCTATTATTTTCTTGCTGACTTTTTTTGTCTATTTGATGTAAGTCTTTGTGACAATGGGGTATTAACATCTCCCATTACAACTGTGTTATTGTTTATTTGCTTTTTAATATTTGTTTGTTTCATATATTTGTTTCATATTGTCAAGTGCTCTCATAGTTAGTGCATATATGTTTAAGATTGTTTTCTCTTCCTCTTTAAGCTTTCCCCTAACAAGTATGTAATGGCTTCTTTATCTCTTTTGATCATTCTTGGTTTGAGGCTTACATTGTCTGCAAACAGAATAGCTACTGTTGCTTCTTTCTGGATTCCTGTTGCATGGAATATTGTTTTCCATCTTTTGACTTTTAGTCTATGAATTTCTTTTTGAGTTAAATGTGTTTTTTATATACAGCATATTGCTGAATCTTGTTTCTTGGTTCATTCTGTCTGTTTCTTTTGATTGGTGAATTCAGACTATTTAGATTGATGGTAATAACTGATTTGTATTGCCTTGTTTTTGTCATGTTATTTTCCTGTTGTTGTTTCCCTACATTTTCCCTCTGTTTAATTGCTTGCCTTGCTTGGTAGTTTCTGTCTTTTGTTGTTCTTGTGGAATTGTGGTCATTTTTGTCTCTGTGTCTAATATGCTTCAGTACCCTTTATAGTGTTTGTTTTGTGTTCATGAATTTCTTCAGTAGTTTGTTGTAGAAGTATCTTATTTCTCCATTAATTTTGAAAGATAGGTTTTCAGGGTACATCGATGTGGGTTGGAAGTTGTTTTCTTTTAGGATTTGAAATATTTCACTCCAAGCTCTTCTTGACTTGAGGGTTTGTGTTGAGAAGTCAGCTGTGATTCTGACAGGTTTTCCTTTATAGGTGATCTGTTTCTTTTCTCTATTTTTAGTATTCTGTTCTTGTGCTGAGTCTCTGAGATCTTGATTATTATATATCACTGTGTAGATTTCTTCTGATTATGAGTAATTGAAGTTCTGTGTGCCTCAGTTATTTGAAGGACAGAGTCTTTTCCCATGCTTGGACACTTTCTACTATTACTTCTTTAAATAGGATTTTCATGTCATTTGTATTGACTCCTCCATTTCCATTGACACCAATTATTCTTATAT
Organism: Cuniculus paca; assembly: GCA_004365215.1. NCBI lineage: Eukaryota > Metazoa > Chordata > Mammalia > Rodentia > Cuniculidae > Cuniculus > Cuniculus paca. The sequence goes on from RJWT010055372.1 coordinate 9,096, forward strand.
TATTTTTCTTTGCATTGTTTTACAGTTGTTGAATTGTTATTTTCTTATCTTTTGTTACTTTGCAGAGATCTTTCCTTTCACAATCACTAGTTGGAATTCTGTCTTCAAGGTTTGAAAGACTGTCTTTAGTTTCAGTCAAGCAGTTTTGTCAAAATTCAATGGAATTTTCAGTTTTTTGGATATCTGTTTGAATCCATTTCATGCATTCTATTTCTTTCCTATATTGATCATCCACTGTTTCCATCCTCTTCCTATCATCTGTTTTTAAAATATCTATCTCTACTCTATAGAGTTGCTGAGTAGTTTGTTCATAAATTTTGACATTTTTTTTAATCTGAGGGATTATTTATGATCTTATTTCTTCTATAGACTCATGGGTTTGTTTCTTTACTTTGGTTGCTATCATTTTAGAAATTTCAGGTGTGTGTATTCCAATTTCTTCTATGTCCATGTCTCCTGGACTTGTTCTCAGTGGGTTGAAGGACTGAGATTGCATTTTACTTTTACATCTTGTCATTTTGTGTTTCGAAACTTTTTTTCTATTGTTTTCTGTAATGATCCTTGTGGGCTTTTGTAGTACTTAGTTATATAACTAGTATCAAGGCATCTCTAGGAAAACTTTGTTCTTCAGGGATGCTTTTGTGTGTAGGCAATTCTTGGTTTGTGTCTGTTACAAGATCCTATCTTCCAAATTAATTAAGAATGAGATGGAATCTGTTTGGCTCAGTCCCTGGTCCTTTGGTGTAGGACCGTGGTGAGATTATTACCTTAGAGCTTCCCAGAATTGTTATAGATGGAATAACTGATTACAGTAGATATGACATCCTAGTTAAAGTAGTAAAATTAGCAATAACAATATCATGGAGCACAACTTAGAAACTGAAAAAGTGTGATAACTCTTGATATTGTACTTTAGACCATAGGAGCAGAGATTATAGTTATATAAAAGAACCAATCATAAATTAGGAGTTTGTATGCAAAATGCTTCTCCTTGGTATAGTGTGGTTTTACCCTGTGTTGGTGAAATTTAGGGAGGATAGTGTATAAAACAGAGATAACTGGGAAGGAAGTAGAAC
>RJWT010055373.1:0-10180 GCA_004365215.1 Cuniculus paca
TTAAGGACCTATTTAGAATACTAGTCCTCAGGAAGTGGGTGCATTTGTTTGATCTGTTGTCCCAGGACCGGCCCACAGCAGGAGGTGCTTTTCTCCTTTACAGTTGCAAGGTATCTAGGTTTTTGCATTGGCTCCATGGAGGACCTGGCCCTGTCTGACTGCCTATAATAATTTTAACTACTTCAGTTTCCTGTAACAAGAAGACGAACAGGGGATAAAGATGTTGTTATTGGACAAGAATTTGATTTTTCCTTCTCAGTGCATGAATTAAGAGTAACTTTCAACTACTATAGTACTCTCTTCTCCTTGGAGGATACATTGCAAGACCTCCAGTGAATACCTGAAACTGGAAATTGTATGCAACCCTGTTTTGTATGCATAATACTTCCTAATACAATATGTTGACATCAACTGGAATCGATATTTTATTCAAATCTTCCACCCACAATTTTAATGTCATTCTGATATAGGGGAATGAAACTCCCAACCTATTATATGTCTGGTATGAGCTCATGTTCTCTAAAATCGAAGAATGAATTTTAGGAACAATGGAGGTTAAGAGCAGAATATATTTATTGAGAGAAAGAAAGCTTCTGTCTGAGGAACAGAAGGGGTCCCCAGCGGATTGCCAAAGACTCTGTTTTTTTCAGGGACTTTTATAGAGTAAAATCATGAGGTGAGATGGGTCCAAGGTGGGGAAAACCTGGGAACTTGGAAGGCAGACATGCATGAGGTGGGATAAAACTATGGTTAACGAATAAGATTAATTGTTCAGGTAAAATTGATTAGGTCAGACGAATGGGGGAGTGAATAATGTAGCAAGTTAGCATGCTTAAGGATCAGTGACTCTCCCCTTAGGGTGTTGGGATAGTGACTTCTGGCTTTCTCAGGGTGTTAGAGACCTATTTAGAATATCAGTCCTTAGAATGTGGGTGCATTTGTTTGATCTTTTGTCTTGAGGCCTGGTCCACAGTGGGAGGTGTCTCTCTCCCCAACAGTTGCAAGGTATCTGGGTTTCTGCACTGGCTCCTTTGAGGAACTAGCCCTGTCTGACTTCCTATAATATTTCTATCTAACTCAGTTACCTGTAACAATTTCATTTCAGTTAAGCACTTCTCACATACTGTGCCTGTAACTTTTGAGGTTGGACCCACACTAGAAAAAGTGGCAAGGATTTATTATTTCTTCTTCACAATTTTTAGATGAAATATTCAATCTTAATATAGAATTTAGAATATCAAGACATAATTTTTTTTCCTTTTCTAGACAACTTATACTTCTCATACAAATCAAGAACTTTGAAGCTGCTTGTTGGCATATCTAAATTACTAGCATTGCTACTTTCACACTTTGGAAACATTATTAAATGAGGGTTTGCAAGTAGTTTGTTATGGTGACAGTCACTTTGGTACTGATATAGGAGAATGAAACTCCCAACCTACTAGATATCTGGTATGAGTTCATGTTCTCTAAAATCAAGAATGAATTTGAGGAACAATGGACGTTAAGAGCAGAATATATTTATTGAGAGAAAGAAGGCTTCTCTCTGGGAAAGAGATAGAAGGGGTCCCAAGTGGGTTGCCAAAGACTGTCTTTTCCAGGGACTTTTATAGAGTAAAACTGCAAGATGAGAAGGGTCCAAAATGAGGAAAAAATAAGAACTGGCAAGCCAGGCAGGCATGAGGTGGGACAGAGCTATGGTCAACCGAGAAGACTAATTGTTCAAGTAAAATTGACCAAATCAGGGTCAAATGGGGAAGCTAATCATGTAGCAAGCAGGCATGCTTAAAGAGCAGTGACTCTTCATGCAGGGGGTTGGGATGGTGACTCTTGTCTTCCTCAAGATGGCCCATACCTATTTAGAATATCAATCCCCAATGTTTACACTTAGGGTGTGATTGCATTTGTTGTGCCTTTTGTCTTGAGATCTGACCCACAGCAGGAGGTGTGTGTCTCCTCCAAAGTTACAAGATATCTGGTCTTCTGCACTGGCTCCTTTGAGTGCCCAGTCCTGCCTGACTGCCTACAATATTTCTAACTAACTCAGCTGCCTGTAACAAGTTCCATGATAACCATTTGTGACTAAGGGACTGGTAGGGTATAGAGCATGGATATGCCAGGCAAAGGACTGAATGATGCTTCAGCAGGAATGAGCTGGATGGTTGTGTACTTAAGGCATTTGGAAGCAAGGGGAGAAAGTAAGTGCCTCTTTCAGGCCTGTAGCCCTTCCCTTTATAGGAAATCTCCAGTTTGAAGATCATAACTACCTGACATTTATGGAGATGAGGAAAAAATGTGGAGATGTATTTTCCTTGGGTTTGGCATGATGTCTGTAATGGTGATGATTAGAATGGAAAAAAAATAATGACGAAACTCCCACTCAAAGATGGACATCATTTTGCATGCAAATATAACATGTACACATTTTTCTTCCTGGTAAAGAAAAAGTATCTCTCGTTTCCAGAGAATTATGGAGACAGCTAAAAGTTTTATTTTAAAAAATCACCTCTACAGCTTTTGCTGAATGCAGAAGCAAAATCTATCACCCGTTCTTCTTTATTTGGGGACTACTTCATTAAGGACACTTTTCAAGTGGTGAGAGTCTTTGTACAGCTGACACTGAAGGATAATATCTTTGATACCAGAAGTGCCATGTCCAATTGTGTGTTATTTCTTTAGCAAGAGATATGTCTACAGTGACAGGGGCTTTCTTAGTATATTTAAAATGAATGATGACTTATTCCAGTCTTCCAGTGATGCTAACTTTGGCTACTACTGCAGAAGATACATATTAGGCCTTAAATTGGTTCATTGCACTACATGTACAAGATTATCTTAATATATGTAGTTAATGTTAGGTTATTTTAAGAGCTGCGCAGAGAAGCAGAAGATAGAGTACTCCGGCGCAGTGTCCAAGGGAAGAATTTATTGGGGGAGGGGTTGAGGACGCAGAGGGAAAACGTTTAGTCTGGGTGGCTAAGCTATTTTCCCCGCAGGGCATGGACACCACGGGGATTTTAAGGTCTGTAAATGGAAAGTGATAGCATTTGTGGGTGGGCACTGGTGATGTGTCCTGGGAATTTTGGCAATTAGAAGGAAGCTGTAATCAGGGAGGGAGGGGCTGGTGGTCCAGCTACACTGCTGCTGTAATGTCCAGCAATTTATTAGGACAGAAACCTTTCAGTTAAGTCTTAAATTCATACCAGAACAAATGTTTTGATGAGAAACGAGATAATCGTGAGAGGGAATGAGTATTCAGAAAGTTGTATTTTTCCTTTGTTGATGTATCTATTGCTAGAGAAGTAACATAAAGTTGGCCATCATGTAGGTAATGATACTACTGGTATTGTTACAGGCAACTGAGTTAGATAAAAATATTATAGGAAGTCAGAAAGGGCTAGGTCCCTGAAGGAGCCAGGGCAGAAGCCCAGATACACTACAACTGTGGGGAGACACCTACTATGGGCCAGGCCTCAAGACAAAAGATCAAACAAATGCACCTACATCCTATGGACTGATATTCTAAATAGGTCTCTAGCACCCTGCGAAAGCCAGGAGTCACTATCCCAACCCACTAAGGGGAGAGTCACTGCTCTTTAGCTTGCTACATGACTCACTTCCTCATCTGTCTCTGATTTAATCAATTTTACCTGAGCAATTAATCTTATCTGTTAACCATAGTTCTGTCCCACCTTAGCCCACCTTGCGAGTTCCCAGGTTTTCCCCACTTTGGACCCATCTCACCTTGTGGTTTTACTCTATAAAAGTCCCTGGAAAAGACAGTCTTTGGCAACCCACTCAGGAACCCTTCTATCTTTCTCTCTCAAACAGAGGCTTTCTTTCTCTCAATCAATATATTCTGCTCTTAATGCCCATTGTTCCTGAGATTCATTCTTTGCTTCTAGAGAACACGAACTCATACCAGACATACAGTAGGTTGGGAGTTTCGTTCCCTATATCATTAACATCTATAATAATGTTCTCAAGGGCCAGGCATTTAGCTCAGTGGTGTAAGGGCCTGCCTGGCAAGTACGAGATCATGAGTTCAGTGAGGTCGTGAGTTCAATCTTTGGTGCTGCAAAAAAAAAAAAAAAATTTTTTTTGCTGATCTGTGTTTTAATATATTTCCTAATCATTTTAATTAGAGGATACTGTATATTGGAACTAAGACCCTTTCTTTCTGGGCCAACTTTTCATGCCATTTAACCCTTTGTATACTTGGCTACTCTGTGTTCCGGTTACAGGAGCCAAGATTTTTAAGAGCGAACTTTCGCTGTTGTAGCAGAAGATCAGCCCACCCACACCAGCATGGTGGGCTTCAGGTTGGGTAGTAGCGAAAGACAGTACAGTTGGATAAATTTTATTTCCACAGTAGCTATACTTTCCAACTGTGATTTTACAAACTACACTACACTACTATAGCTAATTGGACACAAATGTCCTCAGTATTTTATTTTATTTAAAGCATCTGTTTAATTCAGTTGTAAAGGATTTTGCAAAGGGCATGTGAGTAATTTTAATAGAACCTGACCTGAATTTATGTTTTTAACTTTAGTATTTAACATTTTGTAACAAATAAACATTTTTAAAAGCAAGAAAAAAAATAATGTTCTCTAAGTAGAAAAAGTCTTCCTTTCTTGTGAGGCCAACTGAAGAGTAAATTTCTCAGTTGAAATAAATGTGTCCTAGACAGAATTCTGGTTCTTGCAAAAAATTTGCAGAGATGAGGGCATTTCAGAAAAATAAAAGCATGGAGAATTGGGTAAGTAAGAAAATTAAGACATATGTGGAGTAAACACTCCTCTTATGAAAAAGAAAAGGCAGAAGATAGTCTGTTTCAAAGGTACAAGTTGGGAATCAGACACAGTAAGTGTCAGAATATGTAAAGTCTCTAAAAATTTCCCTGCTGTCAAATACTCTGTCCCCGTTGTCTCCTCTGAGGTATAAGCACCAGTGTTCCACTGTGGGCAGACACTGGGATTTGTAAACTACAGCATTAAAGATACAAAGTTTGAGGAAAGGAAAACATTTTATTGGACACTTCATTGGAAAGGGGGAGAAATGAGGAGATAGCTACCCCAGTAATCAGGATATAGAGCTCTGGAAAGATGGAGGACCCATAGGCCCTTTGTTCTTGGCTCTTTTTACTGGGTGCCCCCTACCTGCAATTAGTCATAATCTGATTGGTTTCCTGAGCTATCATAGGTGGATAGCACCTATGTCTTAAGACTCATAATTCCATGTGCAATTGTCCATGGGCAAAATTTTAAGTGAATCTGTCAAAATTTTTTCTTTGGAATTTATTGGTCCATTAAAAAGCACTTACAAATAAGGTCAAGTTAGCAATTAAGTAAGGGGGTTAGTGTACTATTATAGTGGCCCTAGAGTGATATATATATATATATATATATATATATATATATATATATATGATATATGTAGATGTACAGGTGTGCATGTGTGTGTTTATATAGTGAATAAGAGTTTTCATTTAAGTGGTTATCCCTTGTCTCCTTTGCATTTTATTAGAGGTGGGTGAGGGGCAGCTACCTTGGTTTTGAGCACCTGTCTTCCCTTGAGCTCTTGTCTGCCTCCTCTCTTGTCTTATTAAATGCTTTCTCCAGTGAAGATTTAACTCTTTATAGTGATAATTAGTTGGAAAGTCCAATGAAGTATTTCCCTACTTATAGACCACTTTCCCCTGCATTTTCCACCTCTGAGACTTCCACCCATCTGCTTTTGGGGAAATGGGTGATGACCAATCTGACTTCTTTGAGCAGAGTAGTTTTATTGTTAGGGAGCAGTGAATGGAAATCCTTAGCAGTAAGGATTATCCCAGGGACCTTTGCAGAAGGAATCTGTAACTTTTACCATAGATTTTATCTGCATGATTGCTTGGAGTTTGGCAGCCTCTAGATAAGAATAAACAAACTTTACCAATAATTAAAGAACATATGACCAAAGCATGAGCACTAGAATGAAAAGGCAGATTGGAGAAATAGCCACAGCTAGACTCTGATCGTAAGGGGTTGGAATAGCAATTGCAACCAGCTGGCTTCTAGACCCATATACAGGTGTAGCTAGAAACTGCCAGCATGGTTCAGTGATTGGAGACTTCTTTTTGTGTTTAGCTTATAGCGTTATCATTTTTATATGTCTTAGGTAATACTCCTCTGCTGGGTGTTCAAGACCAAGTTAAAGTAAGACCTGTGTAAATCAAGATTAATGTATACATATATGTGTATGTGTGTGTGTGTGTGTGTGTGTGTATATACATATATATATATTTTTTTTTAAGAAAAGTTACATCTCCTCAAGCGTCTTTTAGAACTTACTTTTGGAACCAATACTCTGTCAGTATTGGCCACCAGGGTGGGTCATAGCTATGCTTGATTATGTGGCTTCCCATGGAAAAGGGGAGATATTTTTCTCTCTTGTAACTTTTTAGCTCAGTGAATACACACACACAAAGTTGTAGGAATCAACAAAGTTGTAGGATCCTGTAGAAATGTCCCCTCACATCCTAGGATTTTGTTGCCCTTAGAGGGCCAGGCCCAAAATATTGGCTGTCCTCTCTTTATAGCTCTGGGTCTTTAAATCTCAGTTGTTGAACATCAGTGGATCGGTATGTTTAATTTTAAGATTTTTATCTATATCTCAATCACCTCTAAATATATACTATGACCAGGAAACTGTTATTGTCTTAATGATCTTGGTTGTCTTAGAAGTTGAATGCCTGTAGAATGTTAACAGATAAAAATTATAAAGTTTTGCAGAGAAAATTCAAGATCAAGGGTAATGTAATCCCAAATATTAAGTATGTAATCCCTTTTCCAGTCTTCCTCACAATCCAAACGTTATATTTGTAATCTCATTGAGACATTATTAGAATCTGTCCTGGTTACTTTTCTCTCATTGCTGGAAAAAAACACCTAACACCCAAAGTGAAGCAAGGAAAGCTTTATTTAACTTACAGTTTCTGTGGATTTCAGTTCATAATCAGCTGACTACAAGGTAGGGTGGCATGGCACTGGGGCAACATTTCAAGGCAGCAGCCAGAGCAAAAGAGGAAAATAAGCCTCTTCTCCTCCTTACACAGGCCACCCTACCTCCAGGGTGGGTGCAGCACTCACAAAATGTGCTTGCTCTCTTTTGCACAGGATGAGGATATTTACCAAGTAAGAACCCGGGCTCCCTGCTGAGTCTCTCAGTTAAACTTCTAAACTGCTCAAGTTGACATAATGTATCAATCATAACAATCTACCCCTTGTCAACTTGGTAGCCAGACATATTTCTTTAAATCAGCCTCCAGATACAAAGGCAGGCTTATTCTTAGCATTTTGCAACTTAAACATTGTAACACAGCTTTAACAATCCTTAAGTACCAGCAGTAAATCCATCAACCTTACATTGCATTAGAAACATAACATTTTGTCTTTGGCACCCCCAAAGACTCATGTACATCCCTTTATACAAAAGGCATTTAGTCTATCTGCAAGAGTTGCCAAAATCCTAACAGTTTCAGCATTGCTGAAAAATTTAAGTCCCAAGTCTCCTCTGAGATGGAAGGCAAACTCTTAGCTGCAAGCCCCTGTGCAAATGAAAACAAAGTTAAACGCTTCCAACTTGCAATGGCACAAGACAAACATTTTCATTCCAAAAGTTATAAACAGAAGGATACAACGGCTTGGGACAAAAGCAAGTCCAAAATCCATCAGGGCAAATGTTAAACCTTGTAGTTGCATATCCAGCATCTGAAGCAATCTGTGGCAAATCATGAGCTCCAAAGGGCTTGTGTGGTTCTACCACTATGGCACTTCTAGTGGTCACCGATCTTGTGGCATCTCTCTTGTACTGTGCTCCCTCATTGCAGGTTTTCTCCGATGAGCCACATTCCTGGCTTTTCCAAACTTTTGCAGTCTCCATTGCACCTTTGGCTTCACACTCACAGCTTCACACACTACCCTCTCAGGGGCACACTGCCTGGCCTAGGCCTTCTGAAATTGGGGTGGAAACTGCCTTAATCTCCGAATTCATGCATTCTGCGTATACCTAAAACCAGCACCATGTGGATGACACTGAGGTCTGCTGCCAGTTGGAGCAGTAGCCAGGCTTTCCTCTCTCTTGGCTGTAGGGGTTGAGTGCCTGGATTGCTGGGCACTCTGAATCTGATTGTGAAGAACAAATTCTCAGGGCTGGAGATCTAGCTCAGTGGTCTAAGCACCTGCCCGGCAAGTGCAAGGTCTTAAGTTCAATCCCCGGTGCCAAAAAAAAAAAGAAAAAAGAACAGATTCTCTATGTCACCGCCATTCTGGAACCTCAGGGGGCCTCTGCCGCCATTCTGGAATGTGGTGCTCTGAGGCTTTCTCCTCAAAGCAAAGTCTTCCACTTTTGCAGTTTGGAAGCTGCAAAGGTTCGAGACTTGCTGCTTTTTGCACTGCCTTCAGGTCATCTTTTCTATTTCTTTGTTCCTTCTCAGCAATCAAAGTCTCAACTTTATCTTTATAGTCCATAGTTTTACTGGAGCTTCTTTTCTGGTCAAACTCACATTTCAAATTACCCTGCAGGGCTCTGTGCTGTTGGTTCACAATGTAAATCTGGCCAAAAGCCCTGAACAGTAGCCATGCCACGGCCTCAACATTCGACTGCCTTGAAATTTCTTCTTCCAGATTAATCAGTTCACCATCCTTAGTCTCAGTAAAGTCTCTGGACATGAACAAAATGCAGACAAACTTTCTGCCAAGCCATAACACACATGGTGTGGAGTCCAGCACCCAATGCAGTCCTTCTTCCCAGGAGAAACCTCCTGAGCCCGGTTTTTACTGACAGGGTCTATATCAGCCTCCTGGTCTCCTGAGCTCTGACCAGAATCTCGCCTACAGAACAGCCTAAGCTGTTCCAGGGCTTCTCTTTCAGGTGACATCTCCAAACCTTTCCAAACTCTCCCCAAAAGCCATTTTCAGAGGCTCTTAAACCACACGGTCAGGTACAGTCACAGTAATAGCCCCATTCCCAGTAACAAATTCTGTCTTGGTTACTTTTCTCTCATCCCTGGGACAAAACACCTGACACCCAAAGTGAAGCAAGGAGAGCTTTATTTAGCTGACAGTTTCTGGAGATTTCAGTCCATAATCAGTTGGCTCCAAGGCAGGGTACTGGGGCAACACTTCAAGGCAGCAGCCAGAGCAAAAGAGCAAAATAAGCCTCTTCTCCTCCATTACATAGGCCACCACCCCTCCAGGGTGGGTGTAGCACTCACAAAATGTCCTTGCTTTCTTTTGCATAGGATGAGGATATTTACAAATAAGAACCCTGTCTCCCTGCTGAGTCTCTCAGTTAAACTTCTAAACTGTGCAAGTTGACACAATGTTTCAACCATAACAAAATCCCAGCAAGTTAATTCCAACCTACCACCACCAATGCAAACCACGGTAAGGGTAAAGACACCAAGACATATTCAAAGTTAAGGGCAGGCAATGGGTCCTATGCCCAACCCCAGGGAGGATATGTGGACAAAAGCCCAGATCCAAGGCCTTTCCCAGAATTTGTTATCTTGTGAAGAAGGGGGTGACTCAAGGATGAGTGACAGTGAGGATGGTGGGAACTATAGAAGTAACTTGAGTTGCTAGCCAGGTAGTGAGGAAAACATCTTTACAAACTTCAGGGAGAATGACATCCAGAAGTATCAATCTGCATAATTCAATTAAGGTAGCAATTGAGTGGTTTTGGGTGGCTGTTGCTTCAGTTTCCAATATGTAAACTTTTGTGCCCTGGGGACTCATACATAGCCTCTATCTCAAGGCTTATACTCAGTTGACATTCCTGGAGCTGACTGGCTCTGCCATACTGCTGTGCTCATATCTTTGCAGAGAGCACTATGCGAGGAAACAGACTGTCAGCATGGCCCCAAAGATTACATATCAGCACTTCAGCTAGCCTTATTTGCATTGCTTAGAGCCCATTGAAGAGAGAAAGATACACCATAGCCAGCTCTGTACATATTAGCATATGGAAATAAGACTCGATTTAACTAATGTTGCAGCAGTTGTTCTGCCTTCAAGGAGAGGTGCCCATATAGTCATCTACACAAGGGAAACATAATATTTTAGTATAACAATGATAAAAACATTATTGTACTACACCATTCGGTTTTGTCATTATCTCTAAAACACTTTTAAAT
>RJWT010055374.1:0-10163 GCA_004365215.1 Cuniculus paca
ACACCTGGAGAGGAAAAAGAAGTGCTGTTGGTTCTCCTGGGTGTTGTTGTTTGGGGCTTTGGTTCTCTTGTTGCTGTGGGTTCTGCTGGAGGAGCTTGCTGAGTTTCTTTCCTGATATGAACTTGGCTGTTCTCATCAGAGGAGCTCGGGACCTTGCTGCTGAGAATGGCTGCAGTTCCCTTTGGGGGAGCTCTGGTCCTTCCTTTGAGCATTGCTTCCTAGCTCTGGAGGGGAAGATGTGTGCTGTTCCATCTCCAGAAGAAGCTTGTCGTGCTGGCTTCCTGATATGTTCTCATCGTTGGAGGAGCTCAGGACCTTATTGTCGCAGGGGACGGCTGTGGTACTTTTCGAGGGAGCTCTGGTTCTTACTTTGAGCGTTGCTTCCTGGCTCCAGTGCAGAACCCTCAACCTACTGGCACAGATCCTTCACCCCGCTGGCACAGACTTTCTAGCTTCCACCTCTGACCTATGGGCTTTCCCAGCGCAGGTCCATGAAATAGACTTGCATGAGTCATTGTCAAGGGCTCCAGGTCTTCAGCTGGATTCATGCAGGATACTGCCATGGGGTCCAGGCCCTCAGCTGAATTCTCTAGGTCGTTAGTGTGTGGACAGATTTCCTGCACTTCTTATATTTGACTCGTTGGGTGACCATGCTAAATAATACTATAAATTATGTGTCCTGCACTGTCTTGTTCTCCTTGCAAACCTCAGACTACAACAGATATAAAGTGGAAGAAAATAGAGGAAAGGTCCATTTGACAGGTGGATGGGGCTGTTTATAGGGAGCAATTAGAAGGTCAGTTATGACAGGTGCAGCAAACATGCTGCATTGCTGACAAGTTTACATGTGCACAGCACATACACACATGTGCATAGATGCAGATACACAGACTCACACATACACGCATGCAGGATTTGGTCCCATATCTTCTGTGTCCCTCTGATCCCAGCTTGAGGGCCTGGGGCCTTGGCTCCAGCAGAAGCCTGCAGTCCCTAGGGAGACCTGTGTTCTGACCTGCAGTGACCAAGCTATGTCGACTTGGCACTTCCCTTATGCCTGTGAACCCCAGGGCCACCTTTCTGGGGCTCAAGTGTGCCTTGGTGGGAATGCGCATTTTGTAAATCATCACATGTCCACACACCATCATCTGACGGCATATGCAGGTCACAGAGGGAAGCACAGAGGGGCACCCACCTGAGAGGCACTCACCTGAGAGATCTGTGGGAGGCCGCCACAATCCGCCATCTAGGAGGAAGGGAAGCTGGTTAGCACCCAACACCCAGGCCACAGCAACCTGTTCTGTGACAGGTGGATTGTGGGAGGGGCGAACCCCACCCCCACCTAGGAAGGCTGCTGTTGGGCATCTCAGGGCCAGTCTGTGTCCTTGGTAACCTCTGCTCATAGCTCTCCACGATGCCAGCCCAATGCTTGGCCCTACGGACCATTTCATGCCCTCCCCCAAAAGCATGTAAGTGTCCTGTTTGGAAGGCAGAAACTGGGCCAAACAGGGCAGGAGCGACTTGTAAAGTCATGGCCAGAATCCATCTGACCTGCAAAGGGTCTGCATAGGAGGCCCTGTCCACTTATTCTGTTTGGAAACCCTTCATGAGGAAACTGGTGGATTGGAGGGTTCAGGCCTGATAGGGCTCCTGACTGGCTGTCCTTGGTAAATGCTAGGACTTTCCAAGTTTTTATTAAATCACAAAACTAGAGCCATTGCTATCTCGCTGGAGTTGATTCAGGCATGTGTGTGTGCTGATCCTGAAGGGGACTGGCTAGCACTGGGAGGGGTGGGGGGCTGGAGATCGAGGGAGGAGGCCTGAGGTGAGTCCACCCTGCAGCCCAAGGAGCTCGAGGCATTTCTGCCAACCAAAGCCACCCCCCGTCCCACCGCATACCTTGAGCAGAGTGGTCTTTGTGGGGTCCAGTTTCGAGTTGCACTCCACCTGGACAAGGGCAGAGCTCTGTTAGTCCTCCTTCTCTGCTCTGCTCTGGCACCAGAAACCCCAATCTTCCCTTGGCACAGAAGAAGGAACCCGGGCTCCTGGGCCAGGCAAAGGTGGCTTTAGATCCCAGGTCTGCTGTGACCAGCTGTGTGGCCTTGCACAAGTTACTTACTTCTCAGAGCCTCATTAAATGCGTTAAATGAGGACAGAACCTCTTTTCCAAAAGTTGTTATAAAGACTAGCTGCAAGGTGGAGGGTGCTCCAGAAGCATCTGCTAAATGAATGGCCTTATTTTACTGCCACTGTCAGAAATTATACAGATTTAACCACTGCGGTTCCAACAATTGTTCTTTATATTAAATCACTCTAAGGTGGTCTCTGTCTTCATTCTGCAGTGACACTCTTAAAAGTGGCATCCAGAATGAAGCAGATTATCTGTGAGTCATCTGTGACGCTTCCAATGCCTAAAGTAGAGCTATCATCTCCATTGGCATAAGCAGTATCTCTCAATTGATATATCCTATGAGTATCTGCAGTGAGTCACACAAGAAACTCATGATGGTTCCTTAAGATACTACAGGTCTTTACTACACGACCATTTGCAAATTCTACTCTGTACCCCAATTTGGGGCCCTAATCAATGATCCCTAGGTTACCTACCTACCCAAATGTGGGGAGGCCAGAGAGGCAGAGGCCTCTCTCTACCTCCACTACAGACAGGTGGGGACTCAGTGGGGAGATGAGCCACGGAGCTCTGCCAGAGCTCTGCCTCCCAGCTGCCTCTCTCCCTGCCAGCCAACTGGGTACCAACCCAGGGGAGGAGCAGTGTCTCCTGGTCAGCAGGGCAGGGTGGGAAGACAGCCTGGTCCTGCACCTCTACTCACCACAGTGTCCACGGCAGGAGAGCTGTCTCCAACCACCAACAGAGAGGGGCACCTAGTGGGCGAGAAGGCATGGAGCTCATTGCAAGGCTGTCACACCTGCAGGCTGACCCGGGACTCCAGAAAATCCATTCCCTTCCTCCCTCCTCCGCTTTGCTCAATCCAAGAATTTCTGGTCCTGACGCTTTTATTTAAAGGCCCCACTCTCATCTGGGAAGTGTGAGCAGGACCTTGCCGGTAACCAAGACAGAGACAAGAATGACTCAAACAACAAAGGAAGCATGGCCTGCCAGAGTCACCAGGGTCACACGATTCAGGCTGCTCGGGGGCCACCAAGACTTGGTCACAGCTGGCGGACTCTCAGCTACATGAGTGCGACTGCCTCTTCCTCCTAGAGGAATCACGGCCAGGCCTCATGCAGTGAAGCTTAAGGAGGCTCCAGAGGCAGTGGAGCTGAGGGAAGGCGTGTGGGGTGTGGTCAGCACACCGCCTCCCACATCTCCCAGATCCAGGGCTATAGCTAGGCCAGGGTGCAGCCTGCACAGGGTAAGGGATGCCAAGACAGGCAGACGGCGCCAATCCGGGCAGCAGACAGCCAGCTCTCAGTGCCCACAGTGTGCCACCACTGGCGGCGACACTCAGCAGGCCACAGACTGTGGGGTGGAGAGGGACAAGAGACTCACTGCAGCGTCACGGTGTGGGCTCCAGGCATGGGCCGCTCGATCTCCAGGTCCCGGCGGCTACAAGTGACAAGTACATCATTGGCATCAGCAGATACTGCCCCGAAAAGCCTCTGCGCCCATCCAGCCAACCCCACTGGCCATGATGGAGAACCACCCACATCCACAGTCCATGCCAGCTCTCGTGGCTCCCAGGACACCATGACCTCCCCGTCCCAGCAAGTGTGAGGGGACAGCAAGACTCATGCATTTCCAACAGAACCTGCCTCATTTTGTCCCAAATGTATAGTTGTTACTGTTGTTTTATTGCACGGATACAAATTGTCCTTTACTACAGAGGGTGCTTATGTCTCCCTGGTGTTCGTACATCACCCATGTGACAAATAGACCCCCCCCTTGCAATGACCTCAGGGCCTCCACTCCTGACCTGAGTCCACCCTCAATGCCCGCCCTGTCACCTCCGGTCTCCACGCAGCAGCTGAAGCTCTCCCGCAGACTCTGACCCGAGTTCCCCGCAGCCGTGGTGCAGGCCCCCAGTGGCTTCCCACTGTACAGCACGGGGCAAACAGTGGCTCACCCTCCCCCACACATCTGCACCACCTCCAAACAAGCAGTATGCAAATCAGGCTCCACCACTTCCTGGCTCTGTGACCTCGGGGAAATCACTAAACATCTCTGAGCCTTTGCTGCCTCAGGAGGAAATGACCACAGTAGCAGCAGCACCTCCTCCCAGTACGCTGCTCTGAGCCCTCTGAGGTGAGGCACAGTGTGGAGCTCGGTCGGGATCACTGCTGGGCTCCCTGGAACCCTCACTCGCCAGCCCCACGACTCCCTCCTGTTCTTGTAAGCAGTGGGGAGTCAGTGAACTGCAAAATCTACTTCTTCAGCAACAGCAAGAACCTCAGCAGTGCTGCCGCGCCTGGACATCGCAGGACGTGAGAGGAAACGGCCATCAGACTGTGTGCTGCATGCTAGTGTACTGGGTGATATCAAGTCACTACCACCCCTCTGAGGCCATGCCTCTCCCTTCTGGGGACTGTGACAGAACTGCCTCGGCAAGCTGAGTGAGTTCACTGCTAGATCCCAGAAGCTTGGGTCGGCCCCAGGGGCCCCTAAACCTGCCCCTTTCTGAATTCACAAGGACGGACTGGCTTCCAGGCAGCTCCCCGAGACCCCTCCTGCTGCCCAGAACTGCACTGCTCTGCCTCCTGCAGATGTCCCTGTGGTCCTGCACGAGCATGTGTGCCCACCACTTGACCATGGAGCCTGACTTCAGCCGTTCCTGTCCAGGCCTGTGGCCACAAAACACCAGGAGCCACCGGCACATGGCTGTCCCTGCCAGGCACCTGTCCTACCAGCCCACTGCTCAAACCCAGGGCCTGCACCTCCTCCGCCTCTGCGTGCCACCATCAGCCTGCCCCGCCAGGCCCTGATGAGGAGCACCTGTTGTAAGCATTGATGAACAGGTGCAGGTTGCCCGGGTTCATGTCGTTGAGGATGTGCTGGCGGTAGGTGTGCACCACCTCCACGTTATTCTGCATCTCCTCCTGCGGACAGAGAGAATGCTCTTTATGGTGTCACCTGGATATGAAGTAAAGACAATCAGTCATGGAGCAGGAGGAAGGTTGGGGGATGGCACCACACAGGTGCCCCAAGGCAGACTGGCATATGTTGGTGAGTGGGAGGCGGGAAGAAGCCCCACCCAGAGGGCACCGCTCTGTCTCCCAGGCTTAGGTGCAGTGTCACAAGGAGGACGAGTGCTGCTGGGTGGACAGCCCAGCCCCACCGCCACCCCTTTCATGGGTTAATCCTCTCTGGGCCCCAGGTCCGTCATACAAAGGGATGTTTACAGGATTTAAGGAGGCTATGCACACAAAAAATCCTTTGCAAACAGCCCAAATCAGATAGGAATCTCAGCGATTATTTTGCAATGGAGAAAGTTGAAGTTTTTCATGCTTGAAAGCCAAAACCAACTTAAGCAACAGGAAGTTGCTGGAAAGTGGAGATCTCAGTTCCCACAGGGCCCCCCAGAGCCTTTGTGGAGGTCAACTTGAGCCTGCTTGCTCTCTGGGGGCCCTTTTTGAATGTGATTTGAGCTTGCTTTGCCTCTCCTCCATACAGTGGCAGATGCTGTAGTTTTCACACAAAATCTGATGAGATCAGGGACAAGCAGAGCAGAGGTGGAGGTAGCAAAGAGAGCCAATGTCAAGTGTGGGCTGTACCAAAACAGCCCACAGCCATCAAAGCAACAAGGAGGCCAACTGGCTATTAAGAAAAAAGTTAGGAAAAATAGTCTGAGGAATCATCCTGGGATTTCTAGTCAGAATAGAACTGCAGAAACTTGGGGGCACCAGAGGCCCTCACTGCCTGCCCACCTAGCTTCCAAGAACTTGGGGTACAGTCATGTCAGACTTTCAAGACTATCCCTGACATCTCCTTCAAGGAAATAGGCTCTGAACCTCAGGAAAGTCTCTCTGCCCCAGGTGATATGCGAAGGGCACAGAAAATGGCCAGGGCTGGTCACCAGCATGCTGTGAGAGTCCTGGTCCTGTAGCCCATGGAGGCCCTAGAGTGGGGACAGCACTGCAAAGCATAGCCCACCTTAGAGCAAGGGGAGGACTGAGGCCCAGGCCCCAGCGCCTTGCAGTAGCTACCAGCATAGACTCTGGCACCAGACTTGGCGCAAATCCCCACCACCCTTCTTGCTGCAGCGAGACCTCACACAGGTCACTCAGCCTGCCTTGGCCCCATTTCCTCATACAAATGTGGAAATGAAAATAGTACTTGTCACACGGGTCACACAGCTGAGCGTACTCCATGAGGACAGCGCCCAGCACACGGCTAACCCTAGGGAGGAGTGTACTGCAGACCTAATCTGTGATCCCCCACAAGAGAGAACCGCCCGAGGTCCATAACAGGTGGACAAGCAAAGCCATAACACAGCATCCCTGAACGCTGCTCAGCTCTGAAACGGGATGAGCTATGGCTAACACTCAATAGCGCAGAGGAAACTGACCAAACATAGGAATACTGCACAGTACCCTTATAGTCAAACTTCAAATTACAAACTGATCTACAGTGGCAGAAAGAAGAGCAGAAGGTATCTGGGAAGGAGAAAGAGGCACATAATCAAGGGGTGCGTGGAAGCTTTGGGGGAGTGTCCATTATCTTGATTTTAGTGACGGCTGTACAGATATATACCTATACCAAATTTTGCCAAAAGACATGCAGGGTATTGGACTTCAATAAAAGGAATTATGTTTAAGGGGCAGGCAGAATGAATGGCTTGCTAACCTGTCACTGTGTCACTGGCATCTGTACAGGGCCCCCCCTTGGCTCTGTCTTGCTGGTCTCCCCCCTAGCCACAAGGCCCCCTGCTGAGCACCACAGTCAAGCATGCAGTCTGATCATTCCAGGGCCAGGCCGGCCACTCACCTTCCCAAAGAGATGTGACATTACCATGTCTGGCAGGGCCTGGGTCCATCCAGAGATCTGCGGGGAAGACAGCAAGCACGTCGGAAACCAGGATCCACCACAGGGAGCTGAGGTTGGCCAACCCCCACTGCCTGGGGACAAAGTAGCATTCTGGACCCCAGCTTTCGTTCTGGAGGACACCCCTGCTGGAGCTTGCATCTGGACTGTCCCGAAGGGGCCCAGATGGGAAAGCCTGGGTCCCAGGCTTGGCACTTTTGGGAGGCAGTGGACCCCTTAAGAGAAGAGCCCTAGCAGGTGGTCTTCAGTCCCTGGGGGTCCTTCAGGGACTGTGGGACCCTGGCCACTTCCTCTCTGTTTCTATTTTGCTGTCCAGCTGTGAGGTGAGCAGTTCTGGCCTGCCACATGCTCCTGCCACGATGTGCTGACTCACTACAGGCCCAGAGTACACGGCCAACTGAGCATGGATGGGAACCTGCAGAAGTGTGAATCAAAATAACCTTTTTCTCGTTGAAAGATGATGATCTCCCGTGACAGCTACAGAGATGGAAAGCTGCAGACCTGACCTGCCTCCACAGGATCCCATTCCTGCCTCTGGCCCCATGGGAACTGTACCCAGGCAAGTCGGCCTGGGTCTCAGTCCAAGTCTCCATTCTCAGAGCTCCTGCCCAGCAGGTGCATGGCAGGTGGGGCTGCACCAAGACCCAGCTTGCCCCTGGCTTACCCAGTCCCAACAGCTCCTGGATCCTCAGCAGAGAGGCCCTGTGCACCTCTTCTAAACGCCCTCAGCTCCCCCAGTGCACACACAGGGACTGCTTAGCCCACAACAGCTCCTCATGCCTCATGCAGCTTTCTCCCTTCAAACGAGTTTCCTTTCTACACTCCTATGAAGTTGTGAAATTCACCGATGACTCTATCTTCCTCCCCCTCTCCCCAGCAAGGCTCCGTATGCAGCAGGAGCACCATAAATGCTAATATGTATCAGGAGCTCCATAAATGCACTAAAGGAGCACTTCATAGCACAAACTCCAGAAATGTGTGCTGACTGACTTTGGCATCAACATGCATTGCTGCGGGAGAAGCTCTTGGCACAGGGCCTTGGGCTGGCCCTTGAATGCCACCTCCCAGCTGGGTGGCACTGGGCAAGAGGAGACATCTCAGCCTCAGACCTCTCATCCATAATTGCAGGTGACAAGAACTTCAGAGTCACAAGACCACGATGATGATTACATGAGGATGCTACAGGTGTCACGGTACAGGTGCTACAGAAAGACCCACAGTTGTCTTTCTCCACAGCTGGGCTGCAGAGCAAGGACATGCTATAAACCCAGCAGGCCTCAGGCTCTACTCCAGCCGGAGGCCAGTGTCCCCAGCCTTCCACGCCTGGCTCAGAACAGCTGTTCAGGAGCCAAACTGGCTGACTGGAAGGTCACTTCCTTTGCTGGAAAAGCAAATAAAAATGGGGAGTGTGCTCTGCTCCTGAACAGCATGTGGGCATGAAGGCGGAGCTCCCAGGTTCTCGGGGGAACACTCCGGGGTGGAACATATCAGAGTGGCCACAATAGGGACAGGCGGGGTGGGCTGGTGTCCCAAGTCCTCCACCCTCACAGCCACTTCAAAGAGGAGAAAACACATTTGCAAGGAGATTCTGGATCACCCCAGCCTGAAGGGCTTCATCCTATTTCCATTGGAATGATTCCCATCCCCTTAGTTAACACTGGGGCCTCGATGGGGAAAAAATTAAAAGAGAAATAATAATCATTTATAAAGAAAAACATTAGGAACCCCAGGAGCCCAGCTGGGCAGTGCCTCCCCAGCAGCTAGGCTTTTCGCCCCACAGCCTGTCTCCAACCCTGGAACGCCCACCCAGAGCCAGTCACAGCCACACCCAGGGATGTTGGAGTCAAAGTGATGTGTGTCCAGTCCAGTTCTGCTGGCCACCTTTGTGTGACCCTGGACAGCTTCCTTGGCCTCAGTTTCCTCCTCTGTGAAAAGGCCAGAAAAAGGCCCACCTGGGCTGACCGTAAAAAGGAGTGGCGTAGAGCAATGTGGCCTGGAACTAGGGCAAGGGAGGCGACTCCCAAACATGAGAGCTAGTTACTATGGTAACCCAGCATCACAGTCAGGACTAAAAACGTGCTCGCTTCTCGTCAGTAATATGATTCCTGAGAGACTTGTCCTATTCATCTCAAGGGGTTTCGTTCAATGAGATCATTGGCATTGTAAGACAAGTCCAGCACATGGCAGACACCCAGCAAATAAGAATCTGGGCGATGCTTATGAAGCTGGCTCAGGAACCCACATCCCTGTGACATTGCTGGTGAAGACAGCAAAGTCTCACTTACATATTCTGAGCAGCCTATCATGGAGCAGAGGAAAGATGCTTTGTTTGCCGGGCTGGGCAGTAGGAGGAAAGGAGGAGTAAGACCAAGAGGAGCTGCAGGCTTTGTACCTGTCCCTTGATCTGCATCCACACACAGGGACCCTGTCCCCAGCCTCACCTTGGAAGCAGCCCAGTCCATCCAGCCTTCTGCACAAGGGTTCACGTTGATGAGGACAAGGCCTTCCACCATCTCTGGGTTGTTCAGCTGGGGTTGGAGACACAAGATCAGACGGACAGACAGACAGGAATGTCAAGCCCTAGGAGCTTCCTGTCACAGGGAAGCTTGGGAGAAGAACAGGAAAGGGGCCAGGGTGGGGCCACAGTGGACCACCACACTCAGGGTCATGAAGACCCCTGAATCCCACCGTGCAACACTCAGCTTCCAGACCCCTCAAAACTGAATAGCTCCTCCAGAGAGTGGAAGGAGGAAGCACAGGGGGAGCAGAAAGGAGCACACACTGGAGACCTATCAGGGCAAACCCTGCCACCTCGCTGGCCTCAGCTGTCCTCCTCAACTGTCCCATGGGTCCGACACTTCATCCACTGCACTATCAGATGGGTGCACACAAACTCTACACTGCTTTGTTACTTCCAGGGAACACACAGATCCCTAGCACCGACTGCAGACTTTTATTCACCTGCTCAGCTCTGAGAAGCTGGGCCGGAGTGTGCACTCAGCACCTCTCACCCGAAGCAAAGCACAGACCTGACTAACGCATGAGAACACCGTGGCACATACAGTGAGAGCTCTGGTATCTGGAAGACAAGTCTGGTAAGAACACAAAGGACCTGAAGCCTCTGGCTGGGGCCACTGTGAGAACAGTAACGACAGTGTCATCC
>RJWT010055375.1:0-10166 GCA_004365215.1 Cuniculus paca
AATGGACATCACATGTTTTCCCAAAAATTTTGATAG
Source organism: Cuniculus paca (assembly GCA_004365215.1). NCBI lineage: Eukaryota > Metazoa > Chordata > Mammalia > Rodentia > Cuniculidae > Cuniculus > Cuniculus paca. Next base: position 37 of record RJWT010055375.1, read on the forward strand.
ACTATGCAATACTGCCAAATCAGTGTTGTTTAACAGATTTTCCCTTCTGTCCATTCTTCTTTTCTTATTTCTTTCCTCCACTGTCTCTCAACCTTTCTGGTATTTATCCAGCATGTGTTAGACGCAGACACAGTCAGTAAAAAGGGGGAAAGAAAGGCAGCTGCAACAAGGAGGAAGACCCAGATATTTGGGGGGATGGATACTGGGAACTGAACTCAGGACCTTGTGGCTTGCCAGGCAGGCGCTGTGCTGCCAAGCTACATCCTCAGTCTGGAAGACCCAGAATTTGCCCTCGCCTATTTAATTTTCTGATGGAAACTGTGTCTCATTAGCCCGCAACTCCTTTGAGGGAATGAGATGTTCCACACAAGCAACTTTTCTCCATAACTGAAGTTTAGTCTATCAAGCTTCAGAAGGTTAAGAAAACATTAGCCATTGTCCACGAAAGCTTGAACAAATCCTTTTCGAATTTCCAGGCTCTGTGAAGGGAGCTGGCTCTCTCTGTGTGCACTCTGTGTGTACTTGTGCTGAAACATTCCCGTTAGGTGTCGGTTTTTCCATTTGATGTCCCCTTGGCCGCACGCCTGGGAGGGGCAAAACTGTGACTCCAGCTCAAGTGTGCTTGATTCCAAAGCCCAAGTTTTCTGGAACCACTGAGGACCTTTTCCTGAAGGTTGAGAATTATTGAAAGCGACTGTCCTGAAGTACAGAGTACCTCCAGCCCTGGGTCCTGGCTGGAGATTTGCCTTCTTCCCCATGTTGGGGGCAATCAGCTATGTCCTCCCCAGTGTCTCCTTTCCTCCTTGTGGAATGGAGTAACCAGAGAACCAAGCTCACTGAGGACTGTGGGCTAAAGAAACACATATAAGGAACTGGGGGTCAGGAGCTCGGCTGTGGTGTAAGAGCCTGGGACTGGTCCCATTGATGCTCAGCATCGCTTTTAGTAATCGTAGCGTCATATTTGGGATTTCCTGGGTCTACAGACCCAAAGATAAAGATTTCAAGGCAAGTGGTTTGTTTGAGAAGTGATCCCAGGGGAATGGTGAAGTTGGGCAGGGCGGGAAAGCAGCCAGTGCTGGGGACTCCAAAGAACAGATACCCTGTGGGCGACTGGCATCTAGTGGCACCATGAGCAGTCCTCTGGGTCACACTCACCCTCCAAGAGAGAGGAAAATGGCTATTCATCAGCTACCACCTACCCATGGGTGGATGTGGGCTCTGGGCTCTCCAGTCCCCCAAAATCTCCCATTGACAAGTCTTGAAGGCTTGCTGTAGAAAGCTGCTGTGCAAGCCAGCAGTAATGACAGCAGCTACTCCAGCAGGAACGATAGCGCCTGCCATGTCTTGAGTACCTATTGTGTGCCAAGGATCTGTCCCCAGTGCCTCACTTGAATCCTATCTTCTGTCCTCATTGCAACCTGGTGATAAACACGATGTAATTGTTCCCACTCTGCAAAGGAGGAAACCGAGGGTCAGAGTAGGTCTGCAACTTTGCCCAAGTCGTCACAACCGGGAAGTGGTGGTGTCAGGATTTGAACCCAAGTTTATTTGGTATACTCTCCTGACCCCATTCCCTCTTGGAGGGAGCACTGTTTTCTAGAAGATTTAGGCTCCTAGACATCCCCTATCTGGGAAAAAGAACATATTCCTCTTAGGTGGCGATTTTCCAGTGCTGCTGAAAATTCCCTTTCCCTGCAGACATTTCCAGGATGGGAGCCTCGGAGGGTGAGGCTTGTGAATTTGATTTTTCAGCAGGTGGTCAACTGGTAGACTCTAGGCCGTTTGCTCTCTTTTCCATAGGCAGTGGAAAGGAAAAGTCTAATTTGGGGGCAATGATAGGCATTTCAGTTGGAAAAATGACTCTGTAAGTGGGACAGTGTTGTGTGGTGCAGAACCTGACTGTAGTCTCCCTTACCCTTCCTCTGTAGGATGGGCCATTCCAGTACCTGGCTGATTTTGCCAATTCCATCAGCAGAACCTAGCTCTTCACATCTGAACCTCCACATGAGGTTTAAGTGCCTGGCATTGCAGATATTTCTTGAGGCTTTTCTGCACAAACCAGGCTGTGTTCCTGGGCCCACTGTTGTCCTCTGAAGCCCCAGAGTGGAAGACAGAGGAGCCCATGTCCTGTACTCTTTAGCTAGAGGTGAAGGAGGACTTTTCCATGACTGCAGCAGATAATCAGCAAGGGATGCTGAGAGGAGGGCACAAAATAGGTAGAGGTCATAGGAGGACTCATGCATCCTGTCCTGGCTTGGCAATGATCCAAAGGTGAAATTAAATTACAGAAGCCCTGCTTCAGAGGGCTTCTTGACATCTGTAAGTCAACCTTCCAACTGAGCTTGTTAGAAAAGATCCCTTGGTGGGGACGACAGAAGGGAAAAATTTCTTTCTAGAAGCTTCCAGAGCAGAGTCCAGCTATTCCAAGCGCAGACACTGCTCTGCTGACTCCCATTTGTCTCCAGCAGATTCTTCAGGCTTCCCAGGCATCACCGTGACTGTGTCGCCATCCTCAGGAGTCCCCAGGACTCCCCAGTGCCTGGAGAACCAAACATAGGTTCCTGGTGTGGTTTCGGTTGCCCTGCTCACCTTGCCTTCTTTAGATTTAGATTTTGGCCTCACTGACCTTCACCTTATGAACCTTGAACCCACCAAGCTTGTTCTTGTCCTTGAACCTTCATCTCAGAATTCAACTCTTGTCACCCATGGGAGAGGGTCTCCTAGGTGACACTTAGCCAGAGACCACCCCCATCACTGTGGCTCCCCATCGCATTTCCTTACATTGCTTTGAACGATCTGCCATACCTCCAGTCTTTTGATTTATGTGCTTTTGTTTCTATTCTCTCTCCCCCTAAACACAGAGCTTCATTGGCCATGTTTGCTGTGTGTTCTCAGTACCTACACGTTTGTTGAATGAATGAATGAATGAATGGCTTATTTTACATTCAGTAGAGCTCTGCATGACAGTTTTAACACAACATTGGTTATCACATGGAACCTGGGGCTTTCCCCATAGGTCCAAGAGTCTGGTGGCCTTAGAAAAGAAAGCAAAATAAATAAATAGTAAGTAAATAAAGCAGGTAACAAGAATTTAGGATTTTTATTACCCCATTAAAGTCAGGCAACTACACTGGGGTGAGCTAGGTGATATTTTAGGCTCGTCTCAAAGAAGGGCATTTTGACTTAGGTAGTTAAATCTCCTTGGGATCCTCCTCTTTGCCCACACCTACCCCAAGATAAAGCGAAATTTTGGAGGCATCAAGCACAGTGGTTAAGATCTGCTGCTTACTGGCTGTTTGACCTTGAGCAAGTAATCCAAGTTTACTTGACCTTGATTTTTCATTCTGTAAGATGAGGATAGCAATCATTGCTACTACCTAGGGCTGTTTCTGAGGGTGACATGAATTATGTAAAGCACCCAGGACATCTTCTTATACATTGTGAGCACCACAGAAGTGTGGGCTCCTGTTCTTTTCAGGGTCCCTCAGTCTTTGTAACACTCATCACCAGCAGTGTGCTCCTCTTGATGGTTCTCAATCATTTTAGACTTTTCAATGCCAAGAGCCACCTGCTCGCTTTGAAGATTCCGTATTGTCCAAGTGAGCTTCTCCCAGTCTTACTCAGTAATCTGTTCAACACTGTTACAACCCTGCATATCTATATGTCAGCCCTATTATTTTTAAATATATTTTTGTTTTTAAATATATTTTTGTTTTTAATGTGGTAATTGTACATATTACCGCCCATCCATTGTACATATGGGTGGGTTATAGTGTGCTATTTCAATACATGCATAAAGCATGTAATGATCAGATCAGTGTAATTGGCATATCTACTACCTTCATTTGTTTACTATGAACAGTTTTTTTTTAAACCTAGATAAATGCATTTAAAGATGAAATCATGACCTGTTATCATGAATGAGAAATCAGTATCACTTGTCATTCTTATAAGGTAAGCTGAGAAAAATAGATGTTCAGATGGAGGGACTCATCAATTCAATTCCCCTTGGATAGTGTCGTCTGCCCTCAGCGGGGATTGGGGTTAGCATGTGTTCGGGAGAGCCTCTCCTGGGTACATTTGAACCCCTACCCCAACCACTCTGTTGCACTGCCTGTGTTTTTCCTTGGCTCCCTTCTGCATTCTAAAGGGTTCTAGAGCTGCGTGTTCAGTATCAGAGAGGAATCCAGGGCCACGAAAGTCTGAACCCAGGAAAAATCAGGGAAATACGCAGATACCCCAAAGTGATCATTTTGATGGGTGGTTCTTTCACCTGAGCATGCATCCATCTCCCCTTCGGGGCTTGCTAAAATGCAGCCCATGGATCCCCAGAGCTGCTGATTCAGCAGTTCTGGGGGTCGGGCCCTAGCGTAGTTCCCGCAAGGTGCTGATGTATCAGGGGACGCTACTTTGAGAGCCATTCAAGCCATTCTGTGGAAGAGACCTGCCAAATCCCCAGAGAGGAATGGGCAGGAGGCAAACACAAACTTCCCATGTCTTTGTATAGTGTATGTGACTTTCTCCTGTAATACTAGACCTCTGAGAAGCCTGTGGGCAGCCTCTGGCAGAGGGGTTAGCCCTTGGCAGTTAGGCTAGTATGCGCAAAACAGGAGGGGAACCCACAGGGCATCTGGACGGAGCGCTTATGGTCTCCACAGTGTGTATCTACCTGACTGACATAAAACTCAGAAAAAGGAAAAAAGACAAAGCCAGCTACAGTAATGCGGGATTTTTATTATCCTAGTGAAGTCAGGTAACTGTCGGAGGAGAGAAAGTTGATATCTTAGGCTTTTCCCAAACACAGGTATTGTGATTCTAAACTCTTCAACTTAATACCTCTTAATATCTGGTAGTAATCTTCTCCTAATTGAAAGTTCTCGTTCAGTGTCTCCTGCAGCTTGAGCCTTGACAGTAAACAAGAGGCCGACTTTGTGCCAATTGACCCAGGTTTACTGCAGGAACAAATCAGTTAATCTCAGGTTTTCCACCTGGAAAGTGGGAATGATGCTAACACCAATTTTGAATGTTATTTTTTCCATTTCTTAATGTTATAAAGATCACATGTCCTAGCATATGTAAAATGTTTAGCATGGTAGTCAGCAAATGAGTCCCCACAGAAATGGCAGATGATGATTAGGATTGTGATAAAAGTGCTGGTAAATACAGAGTGATAGGGAAAGGTACTTTTCAAGGCATGAAGTCCATGTAAATAATGTTGGTAAAACAGTTGTCACCCACTCTTGGACCATCCAGAATGGACCTGAGAGTGGGGGTGACAGAAGCTCTCTTGAGAGTTAATTTTCTGGGTTGCCAAGGATATGCCTTTGCAGTGGTTGCATCATCTCAGCTCACATCTTGGTATCCACAAGCATCCAGCACTTTTCAGACCATTCTGGCATCTCACCCATCCAACTACCTATTCCTCCATCCATCCATCCATCCATCCATCCATCCAACCACTCTTCCATCCATCCATACGGACCTCTATCCATCTATCTACCCACCCACCAATCCATTCACTCATCCAGTTACCTACTCTTCAATCTATCCACCAACTCCATCCATCTATCCATTCATCCATCCATCCATCCATCCATCCATCCATCCATCCCTCCCTCCCTCCATTCATTCAAGCAACCATTGAACCACTCACTCTTTCATATATCCCCAACTCCATTCATCTACCTACTCATTCATCCATCCACCTATCCACTCATCCACCATGCCTCCCTCTACCTATATCTGTCCATCCATCCATCCACCTACTCTTCCATCTATCTACCACTCCATCCGTCTTCCTACTCCTCCATCATACTTCTGCCTATCCACTCATCCATCATGCCTCCACCTAGCTATATCCATCTAGCCTTCCTTCCATCAATCCATTCTTCTGTCCATACATCCATTCATCCTTCCACCCATCCTTCCTTCCATTCACCCATTTGTCTGCCTATTTCTCTATGTATCCATCCATGCGCTCATCTCTCCATTCATGCAGTCATCCATCCACCTTTTTCTCTCTTTCCTTTTTTTTCTTCAGGTTAAAGTGCCACAACAAATGCACCAAAGAAGCCCCACCCTGCCATCTCCTGATTATCCACCGAGGAGGTAAGTATTTAACACTTGCTCCCTGTGGTAGGTTTGGGGTGGGGGCTCCTGCTGACTATCCAAGACATCCATCCCACCCTGCATGGCTCTGGATACCTTCTTCGCATATACTTGCCACATCATTTCTTTCACTTTAACATCTTCTTCCTGGCTTCTGACCTCTTCACCCATCTTGTATGCTTGTCCTCTCAAACCATTGCTTTTATACTGGTCCCTATGATATTTTAGCCCCCAGGCTCATTGCCTTTCAGCCCTTGTCCTCTCATTCTTGTCTCTTCTCTTAATTTCTACTTCCTCTCTTTCCCTCAATGCCATTGCTTTTCATCCTCACTTAAGGAGAGTGGTCTGAGTGTTTTTCCATTATGTGTTCTCCAGACTTAATCAATTGGCTTTCCAGAAGTTAGCTTGAGGAAGGATCTGGCTCATGTCTGCTGCTTTGGGCCATCTGTATTCTACCTTTGGGGGCTCGGAGAGTGTCTGGGTTAACCTGACCAGACAGGGAGTTTATTCTTAGCCTTTCACCATACAAAAGCAAGACCCATTTTTCTGGAAGGAAAGATTCTTCTCTGCCTGCCCAGAACCAAATAGGAAGCAAGCTCATAGTCCAGTTTTCCAAATAATTCCTCTGATCCTTGCCCTGTGGAGTAGTTACTTCCAGACTCTGTCATGCATTTTGCAGTTCATCCCTGGGGGATGCTCTAGGCCTGTGTTGTTGGTAGCTACTGACTACATCTGACTGTTTAAGTTTAGTTTAACTAAAACTAAACAAAAATACAAATTAAAATTACTCAGTCACACTTCAAGGCTCAGGAGCCACATGCAGCTACCATAGTGTAGTGGACAGTACAGATAATAGAGCATTTTTTCATCACTGCAGACTGGACACCAGTCATCATGTCCGGACCCCTGCTACTCCAAAGCGTGGTCCTTGCACCAGCCATGCTGTGATCTCCAAGGAGTATGTTAGAAATGTATAATTTCTGGCTCTGCCCCAGGCCTACAGAATCAGAATCTGCATTTTTAACTGAGTCTGGATTTCCATGTACCATAGAGTTGCAAAACACTGCTCGACAACAAAAGTTGCATAGAAACTCAGTTGCCTCCAAGGGCCAGCAAGTATCCTAAATGAGAACAGCTGGCCAGATGCGGCCAGGCACTATCTCGAGAGGGTATCCATCCACTCCAGCGGCAAGCAGACCTGTGTCGTCAGCTCCTCTCGCATTTCACACAAAAGTCCAAATAGAATTTCATGTGCCAGACACTTATTTTGTTAGCAACTTATTAAATATTTTAAAGTCTTTCTGGCCACCTACCAGCTACTGCCCATCTATCGGTTGACTTGAGCCTTAAAGCCACCAGAAAGCAACTTTAGGATACAGCAACTTGCTAATCCAAGACCAAATCTTTCTTCTGTGTCCTCCATCTCCCCTGGCCTTGGTTAGTGCGTGCTCAGGGGAATCACTCAAGTTTAGAATGAACCCGAGGGAAACGTAAAGAAAGAGGCAAGTTGCTGTGGAAAGCAGTCCCAAAGCCAACAGGCAGTGGGTTTTTGATGACTTTTGCATTGTTGATCACCGGGAAGAGAGAAATGCAGGAAAAGTCTTCAGCTCTCTTCTCCTGCCCCTTCCCACCCCTTATCCTTAATTAAGAACCATCTGTTCTCAAAGAAACTGGATACACTTGATGAGGCTATTTTGAAACCTGAATTCTCCCTGCATCTGAGCTTTGGGTCAGCTTCCTTGGGGAATTCGCCTCCCACCGAATTCCTCTCCTTAGCAGGTGCTGCCAAAGCCCAGCTACCATGTGGAGGCGAGACCCAGCCTGCTGGCAGGTGACCCATGTTCAGAGGCTGGTGTTTGGAGAAGGGTTCCCTCCTACCTAACTTCAAGGTCATGTTCCTTGTGCTCCAACCCTGCAGGTGCCTGTACAGGCAAACCAAGCTGAACTTTCCAGAAGTCTGCCAGCTTCTTGCTTTTTCTCCCCATGTTGGTGGAAAGTTGAAAATAGAGTCAGTTTCCATGGCGATGGCAGCTCAGGCTAAGCAGAGAAATTAAATCCCTGGGTCAGTCCAAAGCTTTAATGTCTCAGCCAATCCCCTCCTCTCATCCCCACAATAAAAAACAGCTAACAAGAACCAATACCAGACATGGGATTTGAACTGGGGCTTCTCCCTGTCGTCCCTCACCATGTTCTCAGTGAGTAATAGAAACACCAGGGGGGAGAGAGACTTGATGATGGAACTGGGATCGGGGGCTATTTATCTAGTACCACGATGTGCCCAGCTTCCTGTGTGGCTTCTGGGTGTGACATCAAAGGTCAGGGTGGAAGAGCTGAGTCTTTCTTTTGGGGATCCATTGTTGTTTAGAACAGATGATGTTTCAATGTGCAACAGGTTGAGAAACCCCATAAGGAACAAAAGATGATCCTAACACAGAGGTTTGGAGAGCAGGGACAGGTGTCCTTCGCGAGCTAGTTCAGCTCTGAAATGAATCCCAACACGAAACAACAATGGTATTGAAACAAAATAAAACAAAACCCTCATAGCTTTTGTTCTTTTACTGTACTTTTTATTGACAAAAGTCATGCGCTGACAGTATGGAATGTTCAGAAACCATGGCGAATAGCCAGGACCCACCACAGTGATGCAGGGACAGTCACTCTTAGTGTCAGGTACAGGTCTTGGGGTGGAGTCTGAGCTCTGCACTGCTGGCATAGTCAAAGCCAAAATGATCCTGAAGCTCTCCAATCTCTGTTTTTACCCCTACGGACCCAGCAAGGTTAGTCCGGACAGAGTCCGTGCCGTGTGACATCAACAACCCTGTACGGAAGCCACCCCGGTATTCGGACCTGCACATCAGCCAGACGCTCCCCAAAACCAACAAAATCAACAAGGTGAGACTGATCTTCTGCTGGGTCTGGACCGGTGGGGCTGGCATGGCCAGGTGTGGGGCAGTAGGCAGGAAGGGGCAGATGTGGAAATGTGGTTTGTTTTGTGTAAGCTGGGGACGGGGCATCTCGCCATCAGTGGAGAGGCACGCGTGCCAGGCATCTGTCTGATTTAAAGTGAGAGCACAGAGAAATGAGAATGAATGAGCGTGTGGAGGAGGAGGCATTCGAGATGGTGGAGATGCCGGAGATGCCAAAAGGGAGTTTCCTTGGCGGTCCAGACCCTGCCTGCTCTATTCTGCGAGATGTTTCCCCATCTGCCTGGTCAGCTACGCAGATGGTTCTCGGCTTTCTGAACATCTGTTGAACTAAGGATTGGGGCATCTATTTTGCAGCTTCTGCTGGAGACTGGATGGATGAATATCTTTGGGGACCCCTATCTATGAACAACAGCCAGTTTGGTTGGTTTTTCTTTGGGTTGATGGCCAATAGCAGGCTCTGGTACGTCCTTCTTTCCAGCACAGTTTACACATCTTTTGTTTGGTCTGTTGATGGGGCTGCAGCAAAATATCCCCCAAGCCCTTCCAGACCCACACAAGATGACAAAGATTGTACCCTGAGGTCTTCATGCATTGTGTTGAAGGTGGATAAAGTATGATCAGCCAAGGATGGGGAGGTCGCCAATCTGTATGCAGATCCCCAGGGTCATCATAATGACTGCTGACTTCTCATTGGCAAGTGCAACCCTGGCTTCTCTGCATAGGCTACATGGGGGTTGCTCCCTCCTCGATCCATTCTCCACAAGGCAGCCAGAGCGAATTTTAATGAACATAACTGGAATCCCATCACTCCTCTGCTTAAAATCCATCCAGCAGCTTTCTCTTGCTTTCAGAAAACAAATCAGATCCTTTACCACAGCCCACAACACCATCCATAATTTGGTCCTTCCTTCCCTCTCTGACCTCCCCTTCCAGCCTCCCACTAAAGACCATATGTTCTTTTGCTCTTGTGCTATCACAGCAGTTTTTGCCACTAGATCTCAGAGCCATTTACCACCTGGCTCCTTGTGACAACATCCCAGGAGTCAAAAGAGCCTGGCCTCTGGAGCCAGGAAAATCAGCCTTGGCTTCTTCCAC
>RJWT010055376.1:0-10165 GCA_004365215.1 Cuniculus paca
TGGAGATGGGGAAGGGGAACTGAGGATAGGAGGAGACAGAAGGACATGGAGGAGAAAAGGAAGAAACACCATTAAGATATGATATCTATGTGTACTTGTTCAACAAGATGATTAAAATTATTATGTATTACAAGCATGTAAGAATAAAAAAGATACAACTACAACCAAAGAACCAATAGAGAGCTGCTATATGGTGAATATATTTAAAGTGAGGAAGATGAAGCTAGAAGAGGCAGCAGGTTTTAATATCCGAGATCACAGATCTGGCCTGGAGTCGTCTGACCTGGGTTCAAATCCCAGCTTCACTACATGTCAGTTGTGTGACATTAAATCAGTTACCTCATGTGAATAGTGCAGATCAGAACCTCATTTGCTTTATAAGGTTCCTAACAAAATTAATTGAGTGAGTATTCTAGTTACTTAACATAGTACAAAAACAAGAACCTTGAAGTGACAACCATCCCCAGCAGATGTCACTACTACATAACGAGTTAGGTGAGATATTATCTGTGCTCAGGTGAACTGCCTAACAATCCCTTCAGGAAACTGGTATACAAAGGCCTTCCTTCTCAAAATACAAACTGTAACAGTGGGTTAGGTTGTGACATGAACAGGAGTCAGGAGTGAGTGACGATCATGTTTATACAAAGTTCTCCTCACCCTGCAGACCCATTTTTACACTGTCTCCATATTGACTCTGGTGGAAGCCAATTTTCTCCATACTTTCTAGAAATCCTGGTCTGACAGGACTTGTCCTGAAGCATCCACTCAGTTCTAAAGATTTCAAGCCACTTCAGACAAAGCATGTGAATAATGGTTTGCTAGTACTAAGAAGAGCAATTGGGACATAATTGCCTAAAGACTTTGAGGTAGCAGCCGGTAATGTTGCGGGCGGTGGCTTTGTAAGAATTAGATTCAAAATTACTAGTTTATTTTCTATAGGTCCAGAAAGATGAAAGCTCAGAAGTTCAAATTTTGTCCCATGACATCTATAGACATCAGCTTAGGCACAACACTGAATGAACGGTACTTTTCTGGTACCTGATTCTAATATCTAATATTGGAGGTAAAATGGGTGAGCTCTGACCACAGGGGTCATTATATACTCATTTACTTAGACTTTTATGGACATTTTCCTTCAGGCTAGGCTCTGTGTTAGGTGAAATTTACAGAGATGAATAATTCCCTGCCCATTTTTTCCATGCTGTTTACAGTCTGCACTTCAGTGGGAGAAACTGAAATGTAAGTCTATAAATATACTACCACCTTGTAAATGTTATTAAAAAGTGTCAACAGAGTTTTAAAGAAGGAAAAATTGAGGGGGAGAGATTTGACCTTGGTACTGAAGGATGAATAAAAGTTTGCCATGTAGAGGTGGGATAGAAAAAACATTCCAGATAGCAAAATACAAAAGTTTAAAAACATCAAGGAAGAATGAATAGGAGTTGCTTTGAGTGTGGGGTCTGGGCGATGGGTAGGGAATATGTACTGTGGGACTGGAAAAGACTGAAGCTCTTGCAAGTGGGACTGAAATACTGTGATGCTGGGACCACCTGTCTTTCCTATAGAGGTGATTGATTCTGTAATTTCTGTTTCCTGGCTAGGCAATCTGTGCTAACTCGATTTTACAAGGGCCTGGGCTGGGACAGTAAAGGAAAACCGCATTCCTCTACTTAGAACGCTTCTGATACCAAATGTGGGAGGGTTTTCCCTTCACACCACACCATTCTCTGCTGATATCTATGGGACGTTCTACTATTTAATTCTTTTCTAACACCAATCACCTGAGGTTACCACAGACCTGACAAGTCAAGGGCTCAGTGCCCCAAGTATAAAGCCTCTTTAGACTCAAGGGGCAGAGGCTGTTCCCCACTTTCTGTGCTTCTGCCTGCCTTTGCTGCAAATCAGGGGATCCTCTTCTGTTTTGATAATCTGCTGTCACAGTGCATGGAACTCAGAGAAGCACTTTCCTTATGCCCACACAAAGAAACAGACAAGGGAAGAGATACGGGGGTGAACCCCATAAGTGACCTGAGCACAGGGCCCTCTCTGTGTCTGATCCAGGTGTGCCACTCTCCCAAAAACCCAGAATGGGAGCTCTCCCTACTCATTGGTTAGGGCTTTTATGAAGTCCCATTGCATAGGCATAATTGACTAAGTTATTCTTTAGATTAACTCAATCGCCTCCCTCCTGTGGAAGTCAGAGTTGGGGCTGAAAGTTCTAACTCTCCAGTGACATGGTTGATTTCTCTAGCAACCAGGCCCTTTCCTGAAACTTCCCATGGGTTTCCAGTCACCAGTAATCTTATTAACACAAACTTAAGTACAGTTGAAGGGGGTTTGTTATGAATAATAAAAGTTACCCCTCCCCCTCTATCACCCAGAAATTCCAAGGGATGGAAAATGAGTATATATACACAATGGAAATTATTCCGTCACAAAGAAAAATGAAATCATGTCATTTGCAGGAAAATGGATGGATTTGAGACTATTATGTCAAGTGAAATAAGTCAGGCATAGCGAGTTAAATGTCATATGGTGTCTCTAATATGAGAAACCAAAGATGTAAATAAAGAATAAAATAAAGGAGAGATGGTAGGAATCAGAGAGGCAGACTCTTCGGAGATGAGGAATGGGATCAGAGAAGAGGAGGAGGGTGAAAGACCGGTAAATGGATCAAAGATGATCAAGATAAAATATACACATGTATCAACTCTCTGAATGAAATGTAACTTTTATGCATTGTGAACATACACCAATAAAAAAGATTCATAAAAATAAAACAATTTACCAAGGTGTTTTGGAGTTCTGTGCTAGGAGTAGGAGATAAAGACCCGATACACGTCTGTTATTAGGTCACAGTATTACAGAGGGCACTTCTGAGCTCACAGAACAGTTTGTCTTGGTCTTTGTGAAGGACCGGCCTGAGTAGAAATGCTGTCTTAGCATGTACTAGCCGATAATAATTGTGATGTTAACAACTGCTGATCTTGCTGAGTGCTATCTGTCAAGCACTGTGTTGAATGCGCTCCGTGTATGGCCTCATCTAACCCTCATCGTAATCCCGTAAAGAAGACTGAGTAACACTGGGTATAGGGTTGAACTTGACCTTCATCCATCTGAAGCCAGACTGACCAGGTTGACATGCTGACTCTTACGAACTGTATGACCTTGGAAATTGGCTCAGTACTTCCCCGTGTCTTGGTGCTTCCATCAATGAAATGGGGATTAGAGTGCCTACCTTTGGTGCCGAGTTCATCTGTGAAGAGGGTATCTCAAGAGCTAGGGTAGCTGCATGTTGCCTTTGCCATGCAGAGCCCGTGGTGAGTTAAGGAGCCAGCGCTTTATCCAACCAGCGCCACTCATGCTCCGCTGAGGATGAATCCAAGAAATTCAACAGGTACAAGCAATCCCCAGAAAGCTGTTTGTTGTGATTGGAAAACACTCCAAGGAATGGAGTGCTTCACAGGTGATTTAATATGCTAGAGGTGGCACATGTGAACGCGCAAGCTCAAGGTATATGAGTGAGTTTACATTCCACATCGGGGTTTTACTTAAAGTTTACATTTTGTTTAAATGAGAAGTAAGATCAATGGAATACGGCTTAAACCTTTCTCTGAAATTTATGGCTTCTTTTAATAAACCTCATAAAAGACACTTTTAAACATATGCAGCGTTCTTAATGTAATGGTTCCATTCTTGAAATATATAGTATTTAGTTTGCATCTAAAATGCAGTAAAAGTATCACAAAGGCTGTAAAAATATTGTTAACGGGAAGAAATCTTTTAGAGGGATAAATATTTTCTTGGAAAAGGAAAAAGCTGTGAACCTCTTAGGCAGGGGAATGACTTGGTTTTGAAAAATAACAATTTGCCTTTTTTATGTCCTTTCTGTGGTTCTACTTCAGCCAATTATTAGATTAAAGCAAGCTGTGGCTACGTGCCCTAGAAACGCAGACGGATTTGATGTTGTACCCTAAGTTTGCGAGGACAAGTTCCATTTAAAGCTTTAATGAGGTCAAGGGAATAAAGCAGGAGGCTGGCTGAGTCCTTTGTGTTATTTTAAGACTGTATCTTAGAATTACGAGGCTTGCATAATGCCATGGAAAGAACATAGGATTTAAAGTTAAAAGCCCTTGGTTTGAGACCTGGCTGTGTTATTTACTAGCTCTGTGACCCTTGGCATAATCACTCAAAGCTCTGAGGCTCAGTCTCTTGGTTCTGGAAAAGGGGGTTAAGAATACCTGCAAGGACCTTGTGGTCTCACTGGTGTGTGGAATGTGAAACAGTTGCCTTCATAGGAATTGAGAATAGAATGCAGGCTACTGGAGGCTGGAGAGTGCAGTGGGGAGGTAAGAATGGGGAGAGAAGCCGAGTGTGGTGGCGCAGGCCTGTAACCCTAGCACTTGGGAGGCTGAGGCAGGAGGATCATTGCAAGTGCAAGACCAGCCTGGGCTACAAAGTGAGCTCAAGTTCAGTCTGAACTGTGTCGTGAAACCCTGTCTCAAAAAGATGAAAAAAAAAAAAAGAATGGGGAGAGAGCCACCCAAGTTTACTAAGTTACAGTCAGGAGCAAGACATTCTGATGTGCTGTCACTGCACAGCAAGGTGACTCCAGATCACACAGTAGGGTGGCTACAGATAACAATAACATACAGAATATTTCAAAGGTCAAAAGGCAAGATTCTGAATGTTTTCACCATAGAACAGGTAAATTCTTGAAGCGATAGACTGACTTAACTTGATTTAAACACGTGCGGCTTGTATCAAAGCATCAGGAAGTACTTCACTACTATGTTTCTTTTTATGTTTTTATGTATCACCTAAAAATAAATTTTAAAAAGGTATGGAAAAGAAAAAACAGAATACCTGCAAGGCCAACCTGTAATGACATGAGGTAATGCACTAGAAAGTACTTGAGCCAGAAAGGTATCAAGTGCACTGGAATTTATTTACTTAACAAATATTTGTTGAACATTTATTATATGCAGACATAGATTATTAGTGCTCCAGAATGAATTTGCAATGGGAGTTTAGGTCAACTCTGCTGCTGCCCCCTCCCATGTCCTCCTTGTATTTTGGCTGAATCGCTTCTAAACCATTCTAAACAGAGAAGAATCTATTCCATTATTAATGGGAAATGTCTATGTCCCTTTCTGGTGACCTGTTTCCCTTGCTATTGATTATCACTGTCAGAAAATCTTCCATTAAATATAACTTAGGACACACACAGTGTGAGTAATAAAAAGAGAATCAGGCCATGCCATAGTTGGAAAGAACAATGAGTCCAGCCTCTTTATAGCACAGATGAGGAAATAAAAGCCCGCAGTGGGGCGAGGGTGTGTCCTACTAACTCAGATTTCAAGGAGCACATGTTTCAGTCTATGTGCAACTATCAGGAAAGTACCAGGGAAATGAGAAAAACAATGCTCTTCCTGGCGACCACACAACTATAGTGTCTCAAATTGCTTCATAAAACCCCCTACTTTAGTATTCACAAAGGGACAGCCTTGAAGTGAGACGGACAATAAATGGAGGATTAAGGTAAAATATTAAAAATTGGATGAAAAGAAAGCTCTTGTTCATACAGCTTTTCTTTCTTACTTCCTCTTAAATATTATCAATATTTATCACTTTCTCTTAGGTAAAGTACATTTAAAGAAGATTTATCAATCTAATAGACTATAAAATGTTAGGTGATGATGGCCATTAAGCCACTTAGGTTAATTTTTGTGGGATGTACAACATTTTTTTTCTTTTTATCTTCACAGAATAGATTTTATTAACAAATCTCAGGGCTCTTTACAAATATCTAAGCATAATGTCTGGAAGAAGGCGGGCATACTCATGTGAGATTAGCCCCATTTTAAAGACAGAGTACCTGAAGTCTATGAAGGTTCATGATTTATTTATATAAAACTTTAAGGGCATGAGTAGTAAAAAAAGAAGACTCTAGGGTGAACGGATTCCAACAATGCTGTTCAAAATTCGTGGGCTGTTACACAACACTTGAAAGTGTGGATCTTTCAGGTAGTGTCCTGGGTTTGAATCCTGGATCCTTCTGCTTTTCATCTGTTTAAGTCTTGTAAAGTTACTTAACGATTCACATCACAGCTGTCCAATAAAGATAACACTTCGCCTTAGGTTGTTTTGAGAATCAAAAGGTTCAACATCTTTCCATAGTGTTAACACATAGCATTTGCTCAGTAAGTTAGCTGTCTTTCTTTGTCTTCACAGAAGTATACCTTTTCTATATTTCATAACACACACCCATATCCACACACACTCATTAGTATATTTACCAATAGTGCTTACTGTACAGCTTAGTGACATACTTTCATCACTAATATTAGATTCCTGGAGCTTTATTTTATTCTTCTTCCTCCACTTCATTTAGCGTAACTATGATTTCCTAACTCATAATTACTCCATTAGAATGAGGGGTTCTGACACAATTTGGAGCAAGGGAAAATCTTCTTTGTTTTTTCTGGAACCTCAGTAATTTTCCTGAGGAGATTTTTCTCCCTTTTTTCCATGACACACTTATTAATGGCATAATTTTCATTTTGGAAGTGCCAGGAATCCAGTCCAGGACCACATACATGCTAAGCAAATGCTGTACCACAGAGCTTCAGCTACTGATTCATTTCTGATATTTTCTTTTTCTTTAGTGTCCCTGGTAAGTTCTTATTATCATTTTTTAAACCCTTGCCTAAATTTTTATTGGCTTAAGCCTTTTTACAAGTGAAGACTATGCCTTCTAGATCACATCAACTTCAAGATGAAAATAGTAGTCACAAATAAATCTGCATCTTACAACCTCTACTCCCATATATGAAGTCAGTCTCCACATGCCCTGTAAACCAGTCCATGGCTATTCTGTATTTCCCATTGTTCTTTCTTCCTTTTTACCCTTGTCTCAATGGTGATGTTTCTGGTTGTGAGCTCAGTTGTAGAGACAATTGATATCACTGTTGCTGACTGTGGATGTAAGTACTGATTCTGGTGTCTGCCACCACCTGTCTCTATCCACAGTACTGCTGCTGGGTCCTATGAAGGTGTCTATGAGTGTTTGTCTCCAAACTAGGATATGAATGTCCAATTAGTTTCAAAATGCTCCATATATTTCTTATAGTCACTTCTGTTGTCCAGCACCATTTCTTTGATAAAGCTTTTAAGGTAGCTTTATTTACATTTTAAACATCCTGGCCCCAATGCTCTGTCTCTTTTCATGTTTAATATTTTATTATTGGTAGATTCTCCATCCTAAAACTTGGGCGTGAGCCCAGGGACCTTACTTTCGAAGATTTGTAGTGATTTATATTGTAATCTTTTTAGAAATCCCCTTCTATTCTGGTCTACTTTCCTTGAAATAAATTTATTCAACTCCACTACCAATTACTTTTGAATCAAATATTTCCAAGAATACTCATCCTTAAAATGAACCTTTTGCAGGCATCTCATAACAATTTTTCATTTATTTATCCAAGCAGATATTTATCCAACATTTATTTCAAGCTAATGCTTGCCAATAGCAAAAGACGATAGCTAGAGCAGAAGCAATTCTGATAACAGAAGTAATAGGCCAGAAGTCCCAGAGTCAAAATTGAAAGTACTCCCAAAAGTGAAGCAAGGTTATGCATACTTAAAATAACTGAAAGGAACACTTCGACCTGAATAGAATAGGATGAGTAAAGAGGGGAATTGTGGAGGATGAAACCAGAAAGGTAGGCCAAGGCCAATTGAAGAGGGATCTTGTACAAGTATTTAAAAAAAACAAAACAAAACTGTGAAATTGCCCGTAAATGTGGGACTCCAATAAAGTACTTTAAGCAGGAGAGTTACAGAATGAAATATATGTTGTAGAAAGAAAACTACAGGACAGTGTAGAAAGTAAATTGGTTCAAGTCTTGACAAGAGGCAAGGAGAAAAGATTAAAAGTCAAAGGGTGATCAGAATACATTTGTTTCTAGGAAAATAGACCAGCATAGAAGAGCAAAGATTTCTAAAGGGTTTATAGATTTGAAGAGAAATTCTGACAGTTTGAAATGATGGGTGTCATCAGAGATGAGAACTGACTTCTACTGGACATGGTGATTGGAGGTCTGGCTCGTGAAACAGCCTGGCTGATAGTTCCTAACTGAGAAGGAAGGTGTATGAGGAGTTTATTTGGGCAAGGATGGTGTTAAGACTCATATGTAAGGGCAGATGTAAAACATATGCAGTTCAATATTATCTTAATCAGTTTGTCATTGTTGGGATAAAATTCCTGACATCCAGAAGGAAGGGGAGATGTTTACCTTGGTTCACAGTTTTTGGAGGGTTCTGCCCATAGTTAGCTGGCTGCAGGGCAGGAAGGGCATGGGGGGAAAGGTCTGGGCAGAAGAAACCTGCTCACATCATGCCGAACAGGAAGTAAAGAGCAAAAGGAAAAGCCAAGAAAGGAGTGTTAGACCCCAAACGGGGACTAAGCCCCTCTTCCTAATACCACTTTCGGCTAGGGATTCATCAGTGGATTAGCCCACTGATGAGTATAGCACCCCCATGATCCACTCACCTGCAAAACCTCCACCTCTGACCACATGAAGCTTTTAGAGGGAATTCTAGGTGTACACCATAACAGATATGAAACTAGAACTTAGGGAAAAGATTTATATTAAAGACATTTATTTGTTATATTAAATTGTTATAATGGTCACAGTTTAAATTCTAGTATATATTGTTCAGGAAAAATAAGATCCAGAGCTGAAAATGATGATAATTACAGTACTTATCCAGCCCTTATTGTGTGTCAAGTTCTGTGTTCTTTTAGCACATTCTTTTATCATGTCATTTCTCACATCGCTGCCCGATAAGGATTAAACCAAGCATTTTTTTTTGAGGAATAGAGGATCAGTGTGATTACAACACTATTCAATTACTTATTAGAACTTCAAATTAAGGACTCAAGTGATATCTGTCTAATTTTAGAAGCAAATGTTCTTACTCAAATACTATATTTCTAGGATAAGACTTGTCTCAGTTTATGTCTTGACTGTTGCTCATCTTTTGTATGCACTCGATCAAATAGCCTGATTTCATGGGTCTGCTATTTATGCATAAAATAAGGTTAAAAACACCAATGAGTTTTGCAGAGTGGATGAAAGAACAAGTGAAGTTAAATATGGAAGGTACTGAATATAATGCCTGGTGGTTGTGTACTCCATCAACAGTCATATGACCAACATTTTCTCTAGTGCAGCACTTTTTTCTCTGTATCTATGCTTTAAAATTTGGAAATGTTTTACTCATTTGAAAACATTGGTAGAGGTCTCGTTCAGTTTCATCCCATTCCACGTCTAGTAAAATCAGAACAGAAGACAATGCACTTCATGAGTCAATAGCCAGATAATAAAAGGTAGGAGAAGTCACCAACGAGGCTCCATCCTAAGAAAAACAGAAGCAGATGAGTTTGGCTTGGATCTCCAAGAACCTTAGAAGCTGGGAGTTGGCCTGCAGTTGTCTGGTGCCGTGATCTGATCAACCGCAGCAAAGAAGCGGAGGCTTCACTAAGTGACAACAGCAAAGGATTGTTGAGCCTTGGAGCAGCATCTGTCTCAGAACGGGAAGTGAGCTCTGAGGTAAAATCCTTGAGGCAGACTGAGGTGGGCCTGACTCAGCAGTGATTCCTGGCCTTTTAGTACAGTGAGGACACTCACTGGAGGAGGACCTTTCCATCGTAGGCCATCAGGTCCTCCACAGATTAGTAGACATGCCAGAAGCCAGGCACTAGGGCAGCAGCAAAACAAAACTGACTTAGCCCTATTCCGAGCACTAAAGATACTAAACTTTTTGGGTACAGACTATAAAACTCTTA
This sequence comes from Cuniculus paca, assembly GCA_004365215.1. Taxonomy (NCBI): domain Eukaryota; kingdom Metazoa; phylum Chordata; class Mammalia; order Rodentia; family Cuniculidae; genus Cuniculus; species Cuniculus paca. Next base: position 9,857 of record RJWT010055376.1, read on the forward strand.
ATGGCCTGAAAACAAGAAGTTATGAGAAGTTTAAAAAGAACAATTTAAAAAAAAATAGAAACTTTTATTATTTTCCCTTTTATATTCATATATGTTTGTGATATATACTAATTATCTTCATTGTAGGAAATTAGTATATAGCAAAAAAAAAACACTTCAGGATATGAAAAAAACATAATTTCTTCTTTTATTTATTTATTTTTTTTGATACTGGGGATCAAACTCATGACCTCACGCCTAACGGGAAGGCACTCATGCCACCGAGCTAAATCCCTGGCCCTAATTTCTTCTTTTAAAAAAAACCTTGAA
>RJWT010055377.1:0-10172 GCA_004365215.1 Cuniculus paca
TTCCAAAAGTAGGGGAAATGTGCCTATTTGCTACAATAGATCAGAATCATTGCATTTATTCTTAATAAACTAGTATTTTTCATTGACTGCCATATGTCTCATAGTATCATTTAGTATCAGACATCTTTGAGAATATAAAGCAGTTGTGTGCAATCAGCAGAGGGGAAAGAATATTGATAGACTAATTTGATAGACTACTTTGATCCACTGGGGTAGAATAAAAAATTACAGTGAATGTTTAAATTAAAAATTTTATTACACTAAAAGGCACTTTGCCATTAATTCTCCAAATACTCCCCCTGACTCCAAGCTTACTTATCCCATCATTCTTGTCTGTAAAGCATATGTGGAAGTCCACTTCCAAGAAAGTCTTTTGTTGTGCCATTGTAGCTGCCTCAATGTCTGAATCATTTAAAAACATTTACCTTTCATAGTCATTTTGACTTCTGAGGAGAGCAACAAGTTGCATGTCACCAAATCTAGTGAATAAAGTGGATAAGAACACATCATAATGTTCCTATTTGACAGATATCATCTGTTATGGTTGGTGTCTAGGTGGCCCCCCCAGCCTCATGCAGTCATGGAGGTAGATGAATCTAGGATTTGTGATTGGTTCATTGTCTAGCACTGGGATTGGTGGTGTGAGTGCTGCATCCACCCAGGGGCAGAGCTGGCAAACAATATAAGGGAGGAACAAAGGTGTGTTTTTTCTCTCTCATTTGCCCTATCACACTTGCTGCTTGCAGTTGCCATGAACAGCTGACCCTCAGCCATTCCACACTGCCTTGGAGTCAGCTGAGTATGGACTGAAACCTCCAAGAACTGTAAGACATAGACCTTTCCTTCCTTCATGTTGGGTGTCATGTATTTTGTCTCAACATTGAGAGAAAAGTAACCAAGACACTGCCGTAAATGTTTGAACAGTGCAAGGAGATCAAAAAATAAAGTGAAAATTTAAATAAAAGTATATATTACAGTAGAAGACATATTACCATGAATCCTCCTCAGAATACTCAAAATATTACCCTTCACTTTGAACATACTTATCCCTCAACTATGAAAACTAGAACATCACCTAGGATAAATTGAGAATGCAGTAAACATTATACCTTAATGTGAAAGATTGTTGCAAGATGTCTAGCCTGAAAAGAAGAATGAAAAAACTAATCAGAACAGTAGAAAAAAATTAAGAAAAATTTTTCTGCCCTTTCTGGACAAATGACTGCTATAGGATATCTACCTCTAGCTGTTTCATAACACTCAGCAGCATTTCTAATATAAATCAAGAGTAAGGAATGGAGATGTCAGTTTGTTAGCGATCAACATGTTGGTGAAGGTTATAAATAGATGAGTTAGTTCTTGAGATCTTTTTTTCATTTCTTGGCCTCTATCCAGTTCTGCTCAATCAATTTCTTCTCTTGAGATTTTAATTATTTTTTCCTTCCTAATGAATGGTGTCATACTTTTGTAGCAGTATGCAATACATAAGGTTAAATTGTGGAGGCAGAAAAAGAAGGGGTTTCTGTCTATTTCTGCAACTCCTCTAAGTATTAGAAGCATCATGAAGGGTAAAGCATAGCTGCTGGGGAGCTGGTATAACAAGCCACCTGGTGAGAAGTGCAAACAGAAACCCTTTTGTAACATGATCTGTGCTCCTTGCTCAATTGTGTCTGAGGTTTGACAGCTCTGTTGTTGCTGGTATATCACAGCTAGCTAACATCCAACTTTCTGGATGAACTATGTGAGAATCCACTGAAAACACTCTCTACTAATACAGTCAGCACTAGGAAAGGCATTGTAGCTTTAACTGAGGAATGTATGAAGGGAAAAATTTCTAGTATCTTGTTTAATATACAAAGATGACATTTCTCTTTTCAAATATTTCTAGATGACATTGAGTAGGTTTAGAGAGATTTATAACAAAATGGGACAGCACTAAAATTCATTAATCTATTCTATGTTTTTCAGCAAAGATTTTTATGTAGTAAAATGTCAGATTATGAGCTCAGCATAATCACTTTTGGAATATGATTATGTTCAGCTCTTTATCACTTAGCAAAATGTCTTTGTTGTAATACTTCTTGATAAAAATATAATTTGCATTGGTGCTTAAGGGCTATAAGGATAATTATATTTTATGTTTGCCTCACATAACTTCTAACAGAAACTATCAACATGTATTTCATTAACCCCCTTAACACTGGGCAGAAAAGTTCAAATTAATAGTATGAAGATCTTTCCATGAATGCATATCTGGACTGAATTTCTTTATCTCTGAGTGGACATATGTGATGAAAGCAGTAATTGTGGAGTTTTTGGAGTTAAAGGCTGGAACTCTGTGCAGAATCATGCCCTACTAATGAGAGTTTTTACCTTGTAGCATTGCCATTTGTATATCTTTAAGGCATCACCAATTCTGAATGTCAGGAGTTATTTCTTGCTTAGAACTGTGGTTAGTTTGAGAATAAAGCAGACAATTAACCCATACACATTTTTTAACCTTACTCTACCCTAACTATTCTCTCATGAAAAATTTCAACATCTCAAGCTTACTATGTCTTATGCTTTATTCTGCAGCTCCTTTGTGAATTTCTAAAATTGCTATGAAACTGCAAAAACGTATATCACAACCAGAATACAAGCAAATAAGCCCAACTAAAAGTTTATGACAACGTATATGAGAAAATTATGTTAAAATGAGAATTTCACACTGTAAAATACTCAATTCTGTGTTGATGATACCATGATATAAGTGTAAAGTAGCTAGTTCAAATTAAAGTGTGGTTCCTGTTCGCCAACAAACTGTACTCTATATAGGATACCCTACACAGTACAGACATTTACTTTCTGAAATAAATATTCTAAGTTCTTATAACCAAAAGAAGCACCTGTAAGAATCAACTATTAAGCTGTTAGTCACTTAAATTTTATATCAAATTAAAGGTACACTAGGATTAGAATTCAAGTGTACAATACTGGGAGACAAGTTTCTCTGAGCTAAAGGCTTCCTTTACCTACTGGTAAAACATCTTTCCAGCATGTCTGCTGAGCTTTTTTTACACTCTTATTTTCACCTAGTTAAAAGGAGGTGAATGTGTTAATGACATCAAAGAGGTTAATGTGTATCATCTGTAGCAATGTTTAGGTTTCTTCATATATGTATACTGTTGTGGGAAGAATAATGTCCCCTCTATCCCAGTTGCCCATCTCCTAATCCCTAAGGAGCCTGAGAATGTCCTACTTTAGAGGACAAGGGGGCTTTACGGAGGTGATTAATTTCAGAACCTTGAAATAAGGCAAATAACTTGGATAATCAAGGGAGGACTGCTATAATCACATGAATTCTTAAAAGTAGAGCAACTTTCCTGGCTGTGTTTAGGGAGGGCTATGTTGATAGACGAAATAGAAACCTGTGACTTGTGGATGCTTCCTGCTATTTCCAGCTCTGAAAATGGAAAGTGCCATGAGCCAAGGAATGTAGAGAGCCTTAAAAACTGGAAAATGCAAAGAAAAAAGTATTGGTAAATTAAAACAGGTTTAGTAATTTCCTAACAATGATGTGTACAATATTTTCATGAATGTTCATTTCAGATACCTATTTCCAAATCCTATGTTATTGTTTAGAACTGGAATGTACCCCAAAACTCTCATGTTCTCAGAGGTGGGGCTTCCGGATGAAGAGGGCACTATAGCTGACTTGCTGTGAGGAAATAGAGCTGGTTGGAGGTGGGTCACTGGGGATATGATCTGGAAGTGTATGAATCTTCCTTCCTGACCCTTCTTTCATTCTCTGTTTCCTGACTGCCACAGTGTAGGCATCTTTCCTCCTCCGACAGCCTTCTATCTCCTTTCTGTCTTGTAGCCAGTTGAGTATGGGCTGAATTCTCTAAAAATCATGAGCCAAAATAAGATTTTTTCCTTTAAATTATGGCTGTTGGATATTTCATCCTAGAGATGAGAAAATGACTAAGACAAAATTTGGTATTAAGAGTGAGTTCTTTTCCATAACTTTACTTGACCATGTGCTTTAGAAACCCTTGGAACTGGTTCATGGGAAGAGTTTGGAAAGACTTGGAGATGCTGGGGAAAGGAGTCCTAGAGTGCTATAAATTGAACTTGATGGGAGATTCTGGTCAGAGCTCAGAAGACTAGAGTGTTGATAAAAATGCAGAGGTAAAGGCTAGACTGAGACGGGTTCAACTGAGAACAAGGACTCCACTGTCAGTGGGTTGAGAGATCATGCGTGTTACATTCTGGCAAAAGTTTGCCTACGTTTTTTCCATGTCCTGAGATTTTGTGAGACATTGAGATTAAGGACAATGGACTAATTAATCTGGTTGAGAACATTTCAAGAAAGCCAAAAATTCAGGCTGCTTTTCATCCAGGATTAGTGTAAGAATCAAGAGCAAAGAGCCTATTTGAAAATTTGAAGTTTCCCCAGAATGGAAGTCCTGCAAATTTGGGGTAATAGAGAGCATAGTTGTTGAAAAGATCAGCATTAAAAAGAAACCAAGCACTTTGCATCAGAACAATGGGAAAGATGGTTTCCTTTATCTCAGGAATCAGCAATACCCCACCCTTCACAGGCACAAGGTTCAACAACTGTAAAACTTTCACATGAGAGAGAGGTCCTGGTCCACTTGCTAGTCAGAGGCTGCTTACATAATTAATTCAAAATGATTAGTTTTACAGTGCTCAGCCACAAAAGCACTCAGAAACCTCTGCAGCAATAATTCAAGGGGTCTTGGCTATTTCTTGAATACACAGAAGCCCCTGGCATCATCCATATAGAGCTGGTTTTCAGGCATGCAAAATGTAAGAGTTATGGGGTCATGGGGGCTCCCACTTAGATTTCAAAGGAAGGCCTGAGAGAGGAGACATCTTTGGTAAATTTTCTCATTTCAATTCCTAATCTAACTAGAGATTACAAATAACTATTCTTAATCTTTAAACTAGTTTCTTGAATAAAGACGTTTCCATCCAGGAAGAAGCTACATTTGGTGGAAGATTTAGTTTTTGAGGTCATGAGTTTGAGATATCTACAGCAGAAAATAGGTAGAGAGTAATTACAGATATACACAAATCCAAGCTTCTGCAGTATAGTGAGCAAAATAATAGCCCTCTGACCGGCCTACGTTCTAGTCTCCTCAACCTGTATCTTAAATGGCAAAAGGACTTTTCATGTATGATTAAGGATCAAAGCTGAAAAGAGTAGTCAGTTGTACACAGGCAAGCCCAATTTAATCACATGTGACTCAAAGAAAGAGTTTTGAGAATCAGAGAGATGGCAGCATGAGAAACATGTGTGTGTTCTCTCTGACTTTGAAGATGGAGGAAGGTAGTAGTTTGCCAAAGAATGGGAGTACAGCATAGACTGGAAACAGTAATATCGACCACCCTCAATCTAGAAGTTTATGACACTAATGGATACAACCATCTACAGCCACATTCTCTGAAGCCACCAAAAGAGCAAACATTTCCCCTCAACTCCCTGTCAGTCTGCAAGGCATTTGGTTATTTTCCGGTCTGTGGTCTGAGTTTTCACTGGTAGATCTTACTGAAGCTGCCAGTAGGCTGACAGAGTGAGGTATATTTTGGCACATGATAGAGAATATGAGACCTTTTGACCTCTATTAAACTTGAGAGAGAAACTCACAGTTTGTGCCTCAGTTCCCATTCTGAACAGCAAGCAGTTTGGGTTTTCCCCATCACTACAGAAACTCGTCTGAAGCTTCCTGAGAAGGAAGGTGATTCGCCCCTGTGGGAAGTCTGGGCCTGGGGAACCTCTCAGTGTGGCTGTGTTTAAGGACCAACTCTGTACACTGTCCATCTTTCTCACCCATTTATCTGATCCTTCTTATTCAACATTAAAGTCCAGTCTCAAATGTGGAGTATTAGAAAAAGCCTTATCCATCCTGACAACCGAAAGGAGTGCCACCTGAGGCCAGAGTGATGGTAGTTGCAGCAAGCACCATCTAAAAATCCCTGTGTCTAGTGTTGTGGTCTGATGCTTTCCTCATCATCAGAATGGGGTTTATCAATAAGGGGTAGAAGATAATATTTCCTCACCCATCAAAGTGAGTTCAAACTGTGTATAGAGGCTATGTTCTATTTCCTTGGATACAGAGTATCTCCTAAAGTTATTTATAATTCTCCTATATGGAAGATTTGTCTGTTCATTTATTTATTCAATTATTGATATTAATATGAACTGAAAAGTATTTATAATCCAATGCTCTTTTGTTTTGTTGCTTAAATTACTCTAGCTTTGTCCATTTCAGGTGACTTGTATGTCCCTTAACATCAAAGTTTCTTTTGTATTGAATACTTCCTTGTTTATGGTACTACAAGGAGCTCTGTATTTGTCTTGCACATTATTGGTCCTACCCTGTCCTGGAAGCAGTCAGTCTGGGTGTTAAGTACGCTTGCCACCACCACCGCTGCCATATATATAATCCTACATGTAGCTATATTTATATAAAGCAGACAAAGACTTGATAAAAATGCCTTCAGCTCTAATCCATTTTATCAGGTGGATCATTCTAGGCTTTTTCCTTGCTTATCTGTAATCTCCAGCTCCAACATGGAGAAAATGTCTCCCACCACCCACCATGAAAATTTACTTAATTGTTCAGTTCCAGTCTACATGTGCAGTGATTTCACAATGGATAGCCTTTTTCACTCTAGTCTTGCTCACTTTACTTATTTACAAGGTCAATTATGCCACCACATTCTCATCCCAACTTGATCTCATGATTTCTTAAATGACTTTTGAATATCTATGCCTCTCTCTCAGATTATATATATTATATATTATATATATAATCTGAGATTATATAAATTGTATATATTATCTATTATATTTCCTCCTGTAAAGTGTCACATGTTTTGGCAAATGTGCAATGCTATGTATATATCATTATATTTTCATATACAGTCATTTACCCACCTTCAAAACTGCTCTGCTTCACCTGTTTAACCACTGTCCAACTCCTAGTAACTACTCCTCTATTTAATATCTTCATGCTTTTGCTCTTTACAGAATGTTGTATAAATGGAATTATACACTTTGCAGCCAGACATCTTTCACTTATCAATACACATCCAAGATTTACTTATGTTTCTGTGTGGCTTGATAGCTCATTCCTTTTTATCAATAACTAGTCTTCCGTTAAATTGGCATGCTACTTTTTATTTATCTATTTATTTACTGAAGGACTTCTGAGTTGCTTCTCTCTCATCTCCACCCCCCACTCTCATTCCCAATCCTGGGGATTGAACACGGGGCCTTGTACATTCCAGGAAAGCACTCTACCACTGGGCTATACCTCCAACTCAACCAACTCATTTTTTATAATTGTGAATAAACTTTCAATAGAGATAACATGCAGGTATTTCTGGACATGTAACTTTTCTAATAGATTAAGGAAATATTAACAGCTTAATTGGTCAATCATATGGTAAGATCATAGCTTTATAAAAAACTTCCAAACTAGCTTTCCAAATTGTTGTGCTATTTTGTATTCTCACCAGCAGTGCCTGAACATCCTTATTGCTCTGAGCACTGACCAGCGATTGTAGTGTCAGGACATTAATTGTAATTCAGGAGGACTTGCACTAGATTTCTGATTCACTGAACCATGAGATAATAAATTTTTAATTTCTTACACCACTACGTAGACATGTGCTAAGTTTTTACAGAAACAATGAAACATCAATACATGTATGCAGTGCTTATGCTCTGAAGACTATAGAAACTTTTATGAGTATACCTTAATCTAAATCAAATTATATCTTCTTTAGGAACTGAATACCACAGTTTTATCAGTAACTCAGAAATCTATCTGGGCATAGAGAGTTAGTGTTTTCCTTCTCTTGCACCATAAAAATCAGCAGTTAATGATGTCAGCATGGGAACATTAGTCCACAAAGAACCCGGAGCTCCATATATAATATAAAGAAATGTTGATAACTTGGTATTTTCAAAATCTGTGAGACACAAGGAAATATCCAAAATTACACACTTTATACATATTTTACATCTACTTATAGTAACTTAAATGAATATTTTGTTTTTATGTCTCTCTTAATTTCTTGATTTTTAAACATGTTTGACTCAGTCTTTTACAAAACTTCCCTGAAAGTTTTCAATTCTTTAACTTACATCTCATGACTAATATTTTAGATTTATTAAAATTGTAAGAAAAATGAAGAAAATTTAAAAATTCAGAGCTGCACTAAGAAGCATGCTACAGAGTGTCATATTTTAGCATGAGTTTTCTTTTCGATACTTTAATTCCCTTATCCCCTATCCTTTCCCAAATCTCCTTTAAGACTACAAAGCATTACATATAAAGTTGGTAAGAACAGAGTTTACCTACCAAATTTAAGCTTGTTAGAGAAAAATAAAGAGTGCAACATTCTATAAATGCAGCATACCTGATAATGAGAGGAGTGGTTGAGTGAAAAAAAGAGTAAAACCTTAAGCACAATTTGTATTTATGCTCACTTGATATGTGGAAAAAACAGTATTCCTCTAGTTTTGATATAATCTTGGCAGAAATATTTAAAGCAAATAAGATGGAATATTAAAAAAGATTAAGAATTACAAGGTTATTTTAGTTGTCTCTGTAGGCTGGGTTTTCAAATTTCTGTGTGCATGAGAATTGTGTATGGATTCACTTTAAAAGCCAATGACTGGGTAAAACCCCTGTGGTTATGACTCACCTCAGAAGTGGTCTCCGGGGTCTTTATTTTTAATAAGTCCCCCAGGTGATTGTGTGTACACTAATGTTTGGGTGTCTCAGTGAAAAGGAGAGCCGGACAGTGAGTGTGGCCGAAGAAAAGGTTAACAGGTTATGGCTGAGACCGACCAAGTATGCTGCCTTCAAAACGTAAGGTTTTATACAGGACTCAGTTTCAGCTCTGAGGTTCAATTACCTGAAACATCAAAAACATTTCTTAAGCTCTACAATGCTGATTCTCAGAATTGCTTCCCCAAGGCGACTGTGTATCTGAGCACCTCATGTGGTTTGTGGTTGGATTGAACAAGTTGGAACTAAATTGAGAGAATTAGTGTCATCACTATTTCTTGCCTTCCTAATGTCTCAAGAGCCAGTGGAGTTGCTGAGAGAGATTACAAGAAAAGAAGGCAGATGAGGTCAAGTTCTTCCAGAGTAGAGATATTAGTTCATTTGTCTTTGACAAGATTAGTTTTTATGGAACGCTAAAGGAATGAGTGACTAAATGATCAAGAAAAAAAGAATGTCTTGTTGAAGCTTTATAGGGCAGTAATTCTAATAGTAGCGGTGTTAGCTTTTCACTGCTGTTACAAACAATTTAAAAGGAAGAAAGATTTATTTTGGCTCATAGTTTCAGAGGTTTCAGTCCATGATTGGCTGGTTCCATTGGTTTTAGGCAGAACACCGTGGTGGAAGGGTGTGGCAGTGTAAAGCTCTCACATCATCGCAGACAGAAAGCAGAGAGAAAGGGAAAGAGTCAGACAAGAAAAGGGTAGGGTTCAGATATTATCCCCGTGGTCATGCGCTCTTGAACAACTGCATTACCTCCCCATAATGCCATCAATGGATTGATCCACCGACGAAATTAAAATCCTTTAACTAATCACCTTCCAAAAACGCCACCTGTGAACTCATGAGCCTTTTGGGTGACCTTTCAGTTCTAATCCATAACAGTCAGTGAAGCTACTATCCACAGTGTCCTAGTAACAAACATTTTAGGGGTTATAAAATACTGTTTTGAAGAGTCTTTATACTTACTACCATAATTGGAAGCAAAAGTAAGACAAAAAATAAAAACTTTACCTTTCTTTTGGGCCTATCTTCTAGTTCCAGAAAGACATGTTCTGGACCTTTCCACAGTCATGAAAGGAGAGGTTGTTTCAGGTGAGGACATTCCTGAGAATGATCTGTTTGTCTCCTTAGGGCACTATTCATTTCCACTACCATATTCTCCTCCTCGTCCTTGGAAAAATCAACAAAGGACAGCATGATGCTCTCTCAGAAGACAGACTTAAGGAAAAGACTGGTGCAGTAGGACAATCTTTATTTGGCCTAAGAAATATAATTGTGAATAAACACTGCCCGAAGAGTTATAAATACTCGTCCACTTAATGGGGAAAAGGTTTTGAGTACTAATAATCTGTCTGGCTG